>JBAMCP010001426.1:4730-17358 GCA_037075105.1 Lissocephala sabroskyi | reverse complement strand
AATTCCATGGCGGGCACGTTGCCATTCAATTCGACGGCCGACATTTGGGAATTGATTGCTAATTTTTGACCAGCGAATTTCAATGCAATTGCGACTTTTTATTTACCGTTATATTACCGTCTTTGTTATTTTATTACGCGTTTTCTGTTTGTTATTTTCACACTCACTTGGACTGCCACTGGGTCAGCCGAACGTGCCTGGGACCTGCCAATAAGACCAAGGATTCTCTATATAAGCCGATCCTTGTTGTTGCTCTCAGCATTGCCTTGGTCTATGGCCTGTGGTTGCCCCCCGCTGCAGCCTTTGATTCGTGTCGCTTTTTTCCGCTTAATTGAATTCGCACACAGATTTCGTTGGCCTTGGTTGCGTTCTATTCGTGTGGCCACCGCTGTCCCTGATGTGTGTGTGTGGCGCTGCCTTGCAGTGCCGACGTGTCACCAATACAAATGCGGACACGTCCCCTCGGCTAGTCTATTGTCTGGGCGAGTGTGTGTGAGTGTGTGGAAGACCTTAATTCACTTGCGGATTGGCCAATTTGGGGGGTACAGTTGCCGCTGTTATTGTTGCTGATAGTCGACGACGACGGAAATAAACATTTGATTTTTAGAGGTTTATTAAAATGCCTTCCTTGGCTTTCTTTGTCTTTCTGCGCTTGGTTAGTTTTTTTCTGTTTCTTTTGCTCAGTTGATTTATTGGCCTGTGCACTTTTGTTGCTCATCTGCAAAGAGTAAACAAGGAAATTAAATTATTTGTGGCATTCTCTTTTTATAGCAGCGACCAAGAGCAGAAATAAATTTCCTCAAGCACAAAAAAAAAAAAACAGAAGTATGTGGCCATGCAGAGGCGGAAGGGGCGTGGCGAGTGGCAATTCAAGTGCCTCGCATTCCCTGCAGAGAGAAGGAGGGGAACTCCGGCAATTGGCATGCGAACGAATTTTCGATTGATTGGTTGACATTCTCAGGATTTTATCTTCCACTTCTTCTACCATTCAACCAAGAAATAAAGTCACCGCAAAACCGAAGGATCAGTAAAAATAAAACTGGTCATTTTCATATTCCCCAGACTAATCGTTGCATTTTTGGGATTTCTCGGGAACTTGTGGAACTTAAATTCCCTGCGTAGATTTCCCTCCAAGCCCATCAAATAAAAGTTAACGGTAATCGAAGTGTGTGTTGTACACGGTGACCAATATTCCCCCTACCGTTTGCCAGGCTGTCCGCCCCCCCACCGGCACTTTTGCCATTCCGTTTCCGGTTAACCGAGGCTGTCGCGCTGTCCCATTCATTTTATGTAGGCAACCAGGATGCCTGCCGAACAGCTAACTGTATTTGATCTTTGTTACCGACGTGTGCGGGTGTGCGGGTGTGTGTGTTGGGCATGGCAAACGGAAATTGTGCATATTTCACTTAACTTCGTGCTGAAATGGCAAATGGCATCGGTCGGCCACCAGGTGAGCGTTGTCGGCAGATAGGCCAGTGGGGGGAGCAGGCAACGGGCAAAGTTCCCGTCGGTGGCAAATATTTGCAAAATCAGAGAAAACGCTGGGCCAGCGAGGGGCGGCAAGGACCTCAGGGAACTACGCTCAACTGACTGGCTTATAAAACATTAAGTGTAAATAAATTATTAGCCCAGCGAGAGAACGAGAAGGACAGCAAGGAGAGCAGGCCAAAAACTGGAAAGAGTTGGGTGAGAAAAGGCGACAAAGTGGGAATTAAAGAAAAGCCGTCAGTGGTTAGGAAGCCGAAGCAACTGTACCCACGCTCGTTAGTTGGAAGCTGAGGTAACTGTACTTAAATTTAAAGCTTATCTATTCTCTTTGAGAAAACCAAATTAAAATTTTTAAAACCCAGAACTAGGAAATGAAGAAGCTGTTAATATTTAGCGGTCACCCAACTTTCTGCTGTACAAGAATAGAAGCAAAACTTTCAACTTCTTCCTGAAAGAATTCCTTCTATCGGTAGTTATCTGTTATCGATCTGAGGCAACTGTACCTTCGATGACCTGAAAACGAATCCCGCGTCCATCAAAAAACTCCAGCCAGGTGACCTGGTACAGTGAAACCTGTGGCAGCCTAAATGCTCAATGGACTGCATGTGCGCGTGGCTGTCGGTGTGCGGGGGGAGGGGAGAGGGCATTATGTTTGCCAACAGAGCCAGCGAGTAACGAGACAATTACCGTTTTCGGAGGCGGTTTGCCCTCACCTCGCCACATTACCCTTTTCGAAAGAACTGCCTGGGCAGAGCCGACGGGGGCAGTTGGTATAGGCAAACGTCCCTGGTGGCCAACATGTAAGTTTGAAAAGAACCACCCACACACACACACACACACAGCGCTCATTGTATGTCGCTGGGCGAATGTGTGCCAGCAGGCGGCTGGGGGGAAAAGTGTAGCATACATTTCAGAGCAAAGTTTGCGTTTGCTTTTTGCGCTTCCCAACTCCTCGGCTTTGTTGTTTCTGTGCAACAACATTTGTTCTCCCACTGCAGCGGCTCTAAGGCGTGGCCTGCCCCGGGCCGGGCATGGGCCATGTCTGCGGAGACAACGTGTTAAGCTTCAGTGGTTTGCGTTGCAAATGGGACACATTAGCAATGTACCACCACGTCAAGGGGGTGGCGGCAGCACCAGCTGCCAGGAGCGGGCGGGGTGGTCACTGGGGTTTGGCATGTGCCAAATGTGCCAGCAGCAGTTTTTTGGGGGGCGGCAAAGGTGGTTGGGACTTCTGGGGGCGTTTGTGTGGCGTGTGAATCGCTTAATTTTTTCACCAGGATTTCCGTCAGTCGTCACTCGCCCGGCATGCCAAGCATTTCTGGCCAAAAACTCTGCCAACTGGTTGGCCTCCCCTTCAAATTAGTTTCAATATTGTTGTTCTTCCCCCGACTTGACTGGTGTGGTTCGTGTTAAATGAATTTTAATGCGAGTATGTCTGTTATTTTAATGAGTGCAGCGGCTGTCGCTTGTCAGCTTGCCAGGCGGCAACTTTCGCCTTCTTTTGAGATTGGCAAGGGACTGTGCCATTTCTAAATGAACTTTGAACCTGGCAGGCAGCCTTTTTGGGTGCTCATCTCACCGTCAGCGTCACCGTAACTGTCGCCGTCTGACAGCCAAGACTGCTTGTCATCCGCGGCGCTTCGGTTTGTTTGCTTGGCTGAAAAAACTTTTCCGCCGCGTTTTTATACCCTACAGTCCACCAAAAGGGCATATCAGTAGCAATGCAAAGTTTGGCAAGGCTACAAAATACATTAATTCATGAAAAAGGATGGGTAAGTTCCCTTAACTCCCTTTCGAATCAAAGAAAGAGAAGATAATTTTATATAGGAATCATCTCCACATAGAAATACAATAAATAAGAAACGAAAGCCTATGAATTTTGTTTGGGACCTTAAAGGAATCGTAAAGATATCGTTTCTACATATAAATTCTATAAATGGCAATAAAATAGAATAGAAATAGAAAGGTGATTTAAGTTCATCTTGAAGTGTTGGATGATTTTTCAAAAAATCTGGCAAGGAGTCTTAAATTAAATCCTATATCATATTATAAAATACCAATTATCTCAAACATTATAAATCGAAAAGTTCTATAGAACCATAAACATTTGGGTTTCCATCAATTTTATCAAATTTCACAAAATCATATTGAAAACCCCATAAATATTTTTATATGATGGATAAATTATTCAAATTATTCATATTCCAATTCGATTACAGGGTATTTATTCGTCGTGACTTTTAAAATAACTTTCAATCTCGTTGGTTTTTATTTTCCTTTACTTTTGTGTGTGTTTCGTTTGGATCTTTGTTTGTTTGTTTGCCCGTCTGCCTGTTTGCCTACTTTTGCTGTTTGTTCTGCTAAAAACTCTTTACGATATATATAGCCCAAGGCAACAGCAAAAACAACAACAACAGGAACACAACCATAATGCCAGTCGACGATCTCTCGCCACGCGTAAAATATTTCCAAGAATTTCTGGGCCACAGTTGTTGGCGGGCCTGTCCGGCTGCCTGTGCTCGTTGCAAATGCAAAAGTTTAATGCAAACAGAAGCACCCCCACCCACACACACACACGCACACCCTGCCGGTTGCCATGTGTGTGCCAAGTTCATGTTTTTTGGCTTTCATTGTTGTAATCATCGTCGTGTTGTTGTGGCTGCTGCCGCTTTATGGTTTTTAATATGTGGCAGTGGCAATGACAGGCGGCTGTGGCAGACTTTGGGGGCGGGGCTAAACTTTTGTAGTCCTCAAAAATTTCATGTTTACCAACGCAAAACAAACCACACAATCATCCCCTCCTCCCCGTCTCCCCGGCCCAGCTCTTCACACGCAGTTGCAATTGACAACAAACCCAAGCAGCCCAACGTCCTGGCACTTCCGGTGGACTCATCTCCGCCCCACAGAGCCCGCTCCATAGAACAGTTTGTCACACTTTATGACCAGTGACAGTTATGTTGCCACATTATTGCTTCTTCTCTGGCCGGCGTCGTCGTGGTTGCTGCTGCTGCTGTCACTTTTTGCCAGCCAGAAGTTTGCTCAAAAATTTTTGGTAATTTTTTATGACAAGAATCTAAATTCACTACGGAATGCGTAATTCAAACGATTTGTCAACTAGCTAAGTAAAAATCCTTAATACTAATAAGGATCTTTTTGGGTTTTTTTTTCGAGCATAATTTTGTTGCCGTAAAAACCCAAAGACAAGAGAAATTCGTTGCCCGCTTTTGGTTGACGCCTCATATTTTTACGGCTAATCAAATAGAAGCTGGGAAAAAAAGGACACGCGCAGTTTTTCCCTCCTGCGGTTGGTGTTGTTGTCGAGAGCGTTTCGTCTTGATTAGGAGGATTTACCCCTTGGGGAATTCGAGTGATTGGCTGGGTGATGACAGCGACCTTCTCTCGCCTTCCACTCTGTTTATTTCCATGCAATAGGGCAGAAAATGAGGCAAGTAAGGAAGCAAAGAAAGAAAAAAGGACCAACGACCACCCAGCGAGCTTCTCGTTCGCCTGTCAGCCCATCAAGCACTCAGGTCGAATTATCGGGGCCCAGAAGTTGGGAAATTTCATTTAGAAAAAAACAAAACCGATTTACGTAGCCGTCGCCCAGTGAATCTTGGCCGTCTCCCGCAAAATAAATTGGATTCGAGGAAACTGCCTGGCAACTCCTTCGCCTCCTCCTTCCGCCTGCTGGCACCTTTCACCGGGCAATTTCTAAAAATTCCACCGCAAATGTTTACGCTCGCGTTTTCTCTCTCAATTTTCAGTGTTTAAACTTTGGTCATTTAACATTTTCCGGCGCCATTGGGAAGTAAAATTAAATGCCAAGGAAGAGGATTTTCATTCGAGAGGCTCGATGAGAGCGGAAGCAGCGAGTTTCCTGCATGGCGTTGGCTTCCTCCGACTTCTTTGGGCGGCGAAAGTCCGGAAATTCTTCCAAGTTTTTCAAATTGATGCAAAAATAACGGCAGTCAGGCGAGCCGCCTCTCTCCCACTCTCCCAAGCCAACTCCTTCCGTTCTCTTTTGTGTGCTCTTTTGGTGTATAACAGTTTCGCTTGCTTCTCTTAAGAGTCAAATTGGCTGCTCCTAAATTCAATTTAGTTTGTTTACATTCGTCAAGCGATTGTAAAAAAGGATAAGGGAGAAAGAAAAAGAATTCCAATGGAATGATTATAGAGAAATTCGATTGAATAAAATCCAATTTATAGGATATTTAATCCCTGGTGGAATGTCTTTCAAAGAATCCTTAAATAGCAGAGGATATGGAAGTGTTCATATTTCTGTATATCCTTTGAGAGCCTTTGAAGTTATCGCTGAGGAAATTTCAGCCTCCCTTTCCCCACACACAGGTGGCTGTTGGGCTGCTTTGGCTTTTCTAGTTAGCTTCCTTGTTTTGCTCTGTGCTGTGCTTTTTGTAGCCACTTCTGCTCCTTGTTCCTTGCGCTATTGAAACATGAAACCTTCGGGCTGCTTGTTCTACTTCATTTCTTGCTTCCACTCATCGTTCGTTGTTGTTTTTTGGCCAGTGGCGCTTATCGCTGGGCGCATAAATCGCTTTATACGTCGATTGCTTGACCTTTCCATTAATTGCCGCCCACGTCGCGGTCCGCAGCTCGCTCTCCCCTGACATTGAATTAATTAACGGTAGTTGTATTTTTTCGTCCTGCTAGTGGCTTTTATTTTTGTCCATTTCCCCCTTGTGAATGCGCAATTAAACGTCAGCAGCATTGGTCGTCCCCCTGGCTCTCGTCCTTTGGCAATCGTCAATTACATTTGTTACATTTTGTAGTCGCAGTTACCGTTGTTACCACTGCAGTTACAGTTACCGACGAGTGGCTCTCGTTGTCGCTGCCTGCTGATTGGCAGCGATTCGCTGTGATTTATGTTTTAAGCTCTCCTCAGTTGAGGGCATTTGACTTTTACCGTTTTATGTGACAAGGGGAAGGAGGGAGTAAGTTTTCGTCTTTTTTGGCTACAAATTTATGGGCACAATTGTTGCTTGTGGGTAGCGACCAGTAAGGCTCCCTTAGGGGGAATTGTTGTAAGTTTTAAAGGGTAATAAGGCTTAAATCAGACAGGACATTTATATGTCCCCATAGAGTATTCAAAGGTGACATAATTTACAACCAAGTGGACTCAGTTGCCAGTTTAGTCTCAGCCTTTAACTATTTTAGTCTTTAAGTTCCCGAAACTTTAAGAAATTTCCAAGGGTCTAGAAGTCAAAGTAAAGTGCCTGAAATCCCTTTCGAAATGTAATCCAATTACAAGATGAGTTCTAGAAAGTGTCCCTTAAACTGGCGCCCAATTTCGTGCAAGAGATTCAACCGCCCATTATCAGAATAGCATATTTGATATCCAATTTGCGTGGCATGTAGCCGGCTAGGGAAAAAGGTGTGGCTTTAATGTAATCCAAATTTTGTCATCCCATCATTTTAGGGTCACTGCCTAGCTGCCGAGAAAAAGGAAAGCCAACAACACCCACCAGCAGCAGCAGCCTCGACATGAGAAACTGAAAAAAGCCGACAACAAAACACATGTCAAATTTCCAGTGTGCAAAAAAATCTGCTTAAAAATTTGTAAGCCCCATTTTGTCCAGTTCTCCTCGGCTAGAAACACGCACTCGCCCCCCACACACACGGATGCCTTTCAAGGCTTCTTTTATGCATAAACAAGGACAAATTCGAGGTGGTCTGGCGGGGGCCCGAGCAAGTGGGCGTGGCCGAAAAAAAAGTCTATGCAAATAAGTTTTAAGGGCATAAGTGACGACAATGTGAATAAGAGTTCTGTGGGGGTGGCGACATGCAGTTTGCTCCGCTTTGGCTGGACTCATTTGAATTTTACATTCGAATTTCCGTTTTATTGTTTTTCTAGCTTGAAATCCTGGCGAGTCACTTAGACGGCGATAATCATATAAAGTGTGCTGACTTTAAAGGAAAAGAGTCAAATTTCCTAACACAAAACAAAATACTTACAATATTTTCCACTTCCCCATCACCCCAAAATATTTGTAATCCTTTGAGATTAATTTCCATGCGGTTGGCGTTCAGTTGGAACCCGCGGATGGCGAATACAAAAACAGGTAAAATTGAATTGATCAATTGACAATGGAACAATTTAAAGTTTATTACACGATTACCGACAACATAATATTTGGCTTATCGAATGTTCCGAGCCGTCCACAAAGCCCATAGATTATTCCGTTGGCCAATAAAAAATTTGTACAAATTTCAATTTAATTGGATTTCTTGTGGCGCAATCCAAACGCAATGACAAAAACAATCCGACAAATTGAATGAATAAGTTTTTATAGAACTAACTTTATGGCATTTTTTCGAGGGCTCTTCATGTCCTGTTAAATGAAAAATTGCCTACTCCTGGGGTCAATTGCAGCGAATATGAATATTTAAATGAAAAGTTAAAGTGCTCCGTGAAAATAATTAAACAATGGAATTTGATTGGCTTTGGAAAATTCGAACTTTAAAATCTGTTTTTAAGATCTATATAAATTTCAATATAGCCTAATCAATTTCAACTGCAGCAAAACACAAAATCATAGGGAAATAACAAAAAAAAAAAAAGAATTTCAAACCCTTTAAAATTTTATGACAAATTTGATGGCCTACTTTTTGGCCACTTCTTTTTCCCTCTCAGCTTTTCTCATATTTTATATTCTATCTCTCCTTTTCTCTCTCAGATTCATTAGAATAACAAAAGCCTCTGAAAAAACTCTAATGACAAGGGAAAATATTCCACCCACCCGATCCGTGTTGGAAGTTTCCTGGCCCAGTCCTCCGTCCTGGGCAAAAATAAAAGACAGCCACAATTTTAATTGGATAATTTGAACAAAGCCAACGCAGCGCCTGAGATGCCCCAAAATACAGGGTGTTTATTTTTATCTTTGCGCCACAAAACGAAACAGCCAAGCTAACGACCGCTAAACCATCCGGCCAGATAGCTTTCAACCGTTATAAATGGCCACCCCGCCCCTTTGGCTGGTCTGGAAATTTCCCTTTAAAATGCCAATCTGGCCGATGGCTATGTGCGTTGCTTGTTTAGCGCCAGAGAACGCGGCTAATTTGAAGGGGAACAAAAAATGTAATGCGAAATTAGAAAAGTTCTTTGCGCAACGCAAATAACACCGACTGACTGAGGACTGGCAGGTCAACTGGAGTTCCTTCGTATTTCCGCGACATTTTCGCCAACTGCCATAAAATGCAACTTCCGCTTGGCGGCTTTCAATTATGCAGAATGAAAGCGGCACAAGGAACAGGCGGCGGGGGCGGGGTCGGCAACTGCAGTTGTCACGTTTCTACTGTGATTCCTGTTCGTCCTTCCAACGACGTCGCGGCTGCATAAACATTTTGATTATGAGCTGAAAAATCTGTTGATTCAGTGCCGTCCAGTCGGTTTGCTTTTCATCCTTACAGCCGCGCTGCTTGGCGGACGTCGACTTCGAGTCCTTGTTGTTGTTATTGTGGATAAAACTTTCAGTCCTTGCTGTCATTAATTATGCGATTTTTCATTGTTTAAGCAAATATTTGAATTCGCCAACGAGAAATGATGTTTGCCCTCATTAAAGTCCTCGCCCAGCAATATCCTTTCGGCTATCATTTTGCGGTATAATCAGTCTAATCTGTGACGGGGACACTGTAGATTGCGGCCCACTGTGCAGCGCCTGCTTGGCCATGCACAACAATGAATTTAAATCATTAATCATTTGCATTTTGAGCGGCCTTTGTGAGCCGGGCCAGCCTGTGTGTGGCATACATTAGAGCCAGGGAGACCCAAAGGAAGTGGCCGCCTTGGCAGATGATGAAGTGGAATGACTTTGGTTTTCCAGGTCCGGTAAAACCCCAAGAATCTCACTTAACATGCAGGAAGTTTGACTTGAATGGCCCGAGGGGTAAACATAAGAAACTTTGCCAAATCCGTTTTATTCCCTCAAGCTGAACGATTATGGAAGGACAATTGATAACCGTCCCCAAAATAGACGGGGGAAAATCTGTTAAGGCACGAACATTATTAATATACCAATCAGTATAAAACAGCCGATGCGTTGATAGCGCCGCCGTCCACAGGAGTCTCTAATTCGCAGTCATAAATCTCGCCTCCGGCCCACGCGTCGTAGGACGCAGGACGCGACCGAAATTAAGCCAGAAAATGAAATGAAAAGCAAACTGTGTCTCCAGCAAAACTACAAGGAAACTACTTGGCCAACGCCCGGGCATTTGCTTCATATTGTTGGCTTATCGCCCAAAGCGAATCGCCAAGCAGAGCGGAGTAGGTGAAATGAGCAGTTGCGGTCCCAGAAGAAAACATGCCCGCAAAACGGAAGCCCAGAAAAAAATTGCTTCTCACAAAAGGCAGAAAACTTTTGGCGCTTCGCCTTCCTTGCCGCCTGCCAGCAAGAATGGCATTGGGGACTGCCAAAGGGGCGGGCCGGCTGCCGGCTGCCGAGACTGTTCAGGCTGCCGGGCTGTAGTATGTCCAATATGATAAATAACAGATGAGCAAGGGGTGTTGGCAGGGCCACTGTGCTTTCCCCCAGCTTCGTTCGCTTATTGAAAGTGTGACAAGGAACAACAAACATTTCGCCGTAGAGGCAGGCGAGCCAGCTCAGGCGACAAAGACGATGGCGATGGGGACAGGGTGACAGGTCAGAGGTGAGAATGAATGGCTGGCAATGAAGTGAACTCAGCTGAGAAAACGATTAGGGGAGCACACAGGATTATAGAAAGAAATCAGCCGGCCGCTCTAGGAAAATGGAATGAGTTTTGGCCAGAATTTCTTTTATTGATTGAACGAATAAATTTTAATCATAATCTTCGGTTACTAATTCTAACGAAAGGCCTTAAATCAATGGGCGTTTTTAGTTTCCCCCGCCAACTCTAATAAATTTTAAGGTGGGCGACTAAAACCGCGCGCGATTTTAAACGCTAGAAAGACTAAGCTGGCGGTTTGGCTCTTTTTTAAATGTAATCCAACGATTATTTTAAAGCTAGAAATTAAAACCGGTCTCAAAGACTGTAGTATTTCTAGCGATCTATTGGCATTACCGAAAAACCTTTGAGTTTATTTTAATTCCCACTGTTTTCTAGCGATTTCCGAAGAATGATTTTCACGCGACTTCAATGATTTTAAAAGAGCTTGCAAATTCCCAAGATAAAGCCAAGAACCGAAGCTTCAGCTGTTTATT
Source organism: Lissocephala sabroskyi (assembly GCA_037075105.1). NCBI lineage: Eukaryota > Metazoa > Arthropoda > Insecta > Diptera > Drosophilidae > Lissocephala > Lissocephala sabroskyi. Next base: position 6,676 of record JBAMCP010001426.1, on the reverse strand, counting down.
TTCTCAGCTTCTTCAAAAAGTCCAACCTTTTTCGAAACCTCTTTCGTTTTCTTGTCGCCTGTTAAGAACTTTAAGAGCAACCCAAGCGACACTTTGGAAATACATTGAGTGTAAGGACGCCATGAATATTAAATTGCGATTATTGCCTTTGGCGATGTGTTGTGCTTTTCGGCTGGCCGCTCTGCACTTGCCGCTGTCATCGGGCTGCTCGCCAGTTTGGCAGGTGAATTTGGAACACTGTGAATTGAGCTTAGGGTTTCGATTTTGGTGTCGGTCTCGCTTGCTTAATTGAATTCGCTTTAATTAAGTCCAAATATTAACTTAAAATCCCGGTGACTCTTGGCTGTCAACGAAGCGTCACACGGAACGCTGACTGGTCCACTAACCCGCTGCTCTCTCGGCCTGATTGATTGATGGAAGCCGGAGGCGAAAAAATAGAAAGTCCGTGGAATCGAAGTGATTGGGATTTGATTTATTGAGCACACGGACAACCGGACAACCGGACAATCGGGCGGCAAAAGTTTCCCGAACTGCGCAGTCTGTTCTTGACGGATGTCCATCAAGAAGGCTTCAGCCGCAGCCCGCAGGCAAATGGCAGAGGTTGAAGGAAAATGGTTGGGGAAAAGTCGATTGGAGCGGCCTTGGATTTTAGTTCGTTTTTTAAAAATTGACACGTCGCATCGAGTGGCTCAATTCAAAATTCATTTCGTTCGTAAAAAACAAAAAAATTTCCTCAACCAGTTATGTATAGTCGATTTTCTCTGGGCTTGACTCGCGGCCTATTGCCGATCGTCGGCAATCGCATCCGCAATTCCGTATCGGCGAAAATGTCCGTCATTCCAGAAAATACCATGCAGATGGTGGGAGCCGCCAATTTCACGGCCCTGAACAAACAGTACCTTCAGTTTCAGCATCAAGCCAGTAATGCCTACTAACCCAGATCAAGTGAGGGAAAATCTCAATCGCTTAAGAAATTCTCATTCATATGAATTTTCACCCAGCAGTTGTAATCAGCCAAAGATTGAAGAATTGCGGGAAGAAAGTTTTGTGGTACCAATTTCCTTGTTTCTACTTTTGCATTGGCCATTGGACAAGGCACCGAAAATGGGCAAAGTTAAAGCAAAAATAGGGAAACTCAAAAGCTTGAATACTTTCTTCTCGAAATGCTCGATTGAAGGAATTCTTTCAAAACACAGATAAACAGAGCTAATCCTATACATACAGTAAATAACGCAATAAATTAAAATGTTTGTCGTAATAATTTTGGAATATTGGAAGCTCAGTTAGGAGACAGAATTTGGGTTGGGTTCTTTTAATTTAATGATCTCTTAAATTGCCAAACTTCAACGGGGTCTTTTTAATTTGAGGATAGATTATTGAGCCGAGAGTATAAAGAAATCAACAGGAATGAACTATAAGAAACCTAGATCCCATATCTCTTTTGGAATCTATAAGCGGTTTGGTAATCCATTTACTCTGAACTCTGCTGTATTCATCTACATATTTCGAACTGTTTTAAATGCCTTAAAGGTCCATTAATTAGCAGCCTATAAATGACAATCTTTAAATATAATTTCAAGTTAAGAAATAATCAGATGATAGACGGCATTTAAGAATCTGTTAAATTCTTTAAAAAAAGGAAAGTCAGGAAAGTCGATAATTTAAAACCACTCCAACAAGAAGCTTTCAATCCAAAACTCACAGATTTTCATAGTGTTATAGACATTTGCAGACGGTAGATAAGTTAGGATCCTATAAATAGGAAACCCCTAAACAATTTTCTAATGCTGGTTAGTAAAATATCTAGAGTTTATAATAAATCTTTAAAGACCGCCTGACCCCATCAAAACCAATCTATTCCTCTAGGGTATAAAATCCACTTCTACCTCTCCCCAAATTAGTCTCAATTAATATTGACAGATTGACAGGTACAGCTGCGCGAACAT
>JBAMCP010001425.1:0-22151 GCA_037075105.1 Lissocephala sabroskyi | reverse complement strand
GATAAATTGGATGTGAAAGAACTTTAATCAGATAAGGGTTTATTGTTGGATTTTCTCAACATTCTATAAATAGAACCTAAATATGTTGATTAATTGTATAAGAATTTGAAGGTTAGGGAACCTTAATTAGATAAAGTTTTAAAAAATAGATTTTCCCAAACCTTAATATGAATCCTGTTCAAAATTTAAGAGAAACCAGTCTCAGAGATTTGTAAATAGGGCAAAAGGGTCTTTAAGGAACCTAAGGAAGAGCTTAAGAGAAACTTAAATTGAATTCTATAACAATTCTAATAAAATTGTCTAGAGATTGTGATGAATAGATTTGTTTTTATATTTTCCATTTTATGAAAGAGGTTCTCAGATTCTCTATTAAGGCAAGTTCAGAGACGGATTGATATTGTGAGTAAGAGATTTCTTATAAAAGAGGTTCTTAGATTCTCTTTTAAATCAAGTTCAGAGACCGATTGAAAGACCATTGAACGTGAGTGTTTGAAGTTCTTTAACTAGGTTAAAAACCAGATATCAGATATATAAAAGGAATCTAGCTATTTATATATTCCAGATATATTATACGAGTATAAGGAACCTCAATTAGATATCAAAACTTAAGATTCCAAGACTCCAAGAAGACTCAACCTGATTCTCAGGAACTTATGAAATTATTATAAAGGTATTCATTCTCTTCTAGGGAAATCAAAGTCCTAACTCATTTTTCATATCTTTAATCTATTCTTTATTCGAAGTCCCTCTTTGTTCTCAGCTTCGTTATCATTTTTGTAGAGTATTCCAATTTCGGTGTGGGCAGCTTGATTGTCGCTTCTCATTGCGCAATGGAGAGGCGACGGCTGGGAATTCCGGGAATTTGTTTTATTGACAGGCGGCGATGATTGCTCTGCTCTCGAGGCGTTGCCAGGCAGCCACACTCACCCCATTTGAATGGCGATGGGGGCGCCACCCCTCCCCCCGCTTAGCACTCGTTTTAACCACAATTGGTGAGGTTGATTAATCGGCATTCTTTTTGCTTTTAGGCGAACACATCGAGGATAAACCCCACAAAAGGAACTCGGTGCGGCTGACCATACGCAAGGTGATGTACGCGCCGTCGAAGGCCGGCGAACAGCCATCGATTGAGGTCAGCAAGGAGTTCATGATGAAGCCCAACAAGATCCACCTGGAGGCCAGCCTGGACAAGGAACTCTACCACCACGGCGAGAAGATCTCCGTCAACGTCCACGTGGCCAACAACTCGAATCGAACCGTCAAGAAAATCAAAGTCTGCGTGCGCCAGTTCGCCGACATCTGCCTGTTCTCCACGGCCCAATACAAGTCGGTGGTGGCCGAGATCGAGTCCGAGGACGGCTGCACCGTGGCCCCCGGCTTCACGCTCTCCAAGGTCTTCGAGCTGTGCCCCCTGCTAGCCAACAACAAGGACAAATGGGGCCTGGCGTTGGACGGCCAGCTGAAGCACGAGGACACCAACTTGGCCTCCAGCACGCTCATCACCAATCCCGCCCAGCGCGAGAGCCTGGGCATAATGGTCCACTACAAGGTGAAGGTGAAGTTGCTGATCAGTTCGCCGCTGCTGGGTGGTGATCTGGTGGCCGAGCTGCCGTTCACGCTAATGCATCCGAAGCCCGAGGAGGACGAGCATCCGTTGCTGGGGGAGCGATCGCCGCGGGCCAGTTTGGCGGCGCCGCTGGTGGCCCTGGGCGAGTCCGGGGAGGGGGCCAGTGGCAGTGGAGCCGCTGATGTGCCCACCACCACCAATCTGATTCAGCTGGACGACGATGAGGCCCAGGACGATGATATTATCTTCGAGGATTTCGCTCGTCTGCGTCTCAAGGGCGCCGAAACGGAAGCCTAAAGAAACCAAAAGCAGCAGCAGATTTTCCCGGGCAATGCATTTCCAATGTAAAGATTTTTCTATACATACATTCATAGATGTATAAATGTATGCCGATGTAGCCGGGCGTGTAGGCCATTCTAGGATATTCTATTGTTTAGGATACGAACACCCGAAAAGCGAGTGTACGAATTTTTCAAAAAACTGTGGAATTTGTCTAACAAATTACACACACACACACACACATACGCACACATATATATGCATATAGATATTGTAATTCCATACAAAGAAAAGTCGCCACAAAATGTTTAAGATCCTTAAGTAAAAAGTTCAGCACAACCCGCAAAAAGTTAAAGAAAACTAATTGTTTTTTTTTATATAAATATTTTATAGAATTTAAAGCTATGAAACGATTTCGTATTTTGTTGATGAGATTGATTTTTGCCATTTTGTCGATTGTCGATTGCTTTAAGCGCACAGCCGAATTTGCATGGAATTAACTGCCGCTTGCGTGTGTTTTTTTGTATTTCTTGTCTAAGCTTTAAATTAACTTTAATTCCGCTTAATTTATGCCTTTAAGCCTGGCCACAGATCTTAGTTAAATGTCCCAATAAACCAGCCAAACGACATGTTGATCATGCGCTTATTATTTCCCAAATTTATTTAGCAATTTCGTATGTAAATAAAAAAAAAAGAAAATCTTATAAACGCGCACAGCCGATTTAAGGTTATCAGTTTCTGATTTAAGCGCCACCGATAAGGAAGTTAAATTAAAAATAGCAAACTGATATTGAAATCAACTCGAATGTAATCCCAAGAGATAAATATAAAAATCAACTTAGATGTGCATTTGGAAATTATGAATGTGAAGTTTTGTCTTTGGCATTTAAAGGAAAAGTTGAATTGTCCCACGACGAGAAAATCACCAACCACACTTGAAAGTATTTTTTCACAATTTTTTAACGAATGTTTTTATAATCAGATTTTTTATATATACAAAACCGAAAAAACAAATTTTGTAAACCCCAAGGTGAATAAATAAAAAACTTTGCTGTCTAGTTTTTCAAATTGCATTCAAATTTTATAAACGTTTTAGATATGAAAATTAAATCACGAAAAACGCTAGCGGTAATTAGAAAATATCTCAAATATCGAAAGAAACAAAAAAATTATATACCTAAATGGAAATTATATAAATGTATACAAGTACCTAGCCAACGCTAAAGTGTGTAAATGTTAACAAGAAAAAAATATTAAACCGAAAATATAAGAAATATTTATGAAATATGAAAAACTTAACCCACTAGAAACGAGCAACTAAAAAATTGACATTTACATTTTTAACCCGCGTGTGTGCACCTTGAATGTTGTTCGTTTTGAATGTTAATCCGCCTAGAAATAAAGCCCATAATTTTTACTGTTAGCAATCTCAATGGAACCACAAAGGCCCGCGCGCTTCAGACCAAAAAAACAACCAGAAAATAACTGCAAAAAAATTTAATATAAAAAGTCAAAGGATAACATGTTTTGTTTGGGGTTTTTTTGGTTCTTGAAAAAGAGTTATTTGTATACAATAAACAAAATATTGTGCCCTCTCTCCCACCCACTGTGTCTAGTGAATAAACAAATTAACCCATTTTATAGATTACAACAAATAAAATAAACCGAGAATATCAAAATAATATTCCAAAATTAACGCCGCGAATAATTCATGAGTGGTTGTATTTTTTTTTGTATTCTGCTCATTGTTGCGCCTTTTAGATTAAATTATGAAATTGCCTTTGCAGGATTCGGCCCCCAAATAAACATAAATTACCTACATGAATGACTGGAAGGAGCGCAAAAAAGGCTGGCGAAAATGCTAATAAAAGGATATGGAAAAAACCATATGGAAACTATCGGGCGTATTTAATTGGTCCGCTCAATATGGTAATTTGCATTCGGGAATATTAATTCCTCTTCTGTTCGACTTAATCGTGCATTTTTAAAGCTTTTAATTCATGTTTTTTTTCCATTTAGAGGACTGACAAAGGAAGAGACCAAAAGTGGCCGACCATGAAGCAGATTTTCAAGCGTCCTTCTCCCAATGGTTTTTAAGAGCTAATCAGCTCATCGGGAAAATATAATAAATCGGTTTTTATAAATTCAAATCGAAGTGAAGAAATCTTTGCCCGTTCTGAGTTACTTGTTCCACTCGAAGTCTTTAAAAGAATAGATCTAAAATGATTTTAACCTTAACCTGAAGACCAAAAGATCTAATTTCCCTCTACCTTCTCCTTTGCTTTGGGTCCGTTTGAAGTCTTTAACTTGAAGTCTAAAACTGTTGGGTGGGAAGGGAATTCAGAAGATTTGAAATGTTTTCAACATTAACTTAAGTCTTTAATGGAAGCAGTTTATGGGAATAGAAATATCTGAAATGATTCCTTAACTTTAAGACACAAAGATCAAAGATTTTAGTTCTCCTTTTCGTTTGTTTCTTGTTCCACTCAAAGTCTTCAATGGAAATAGTTTCTAGGACAGTTTGGAGGAAGAGAAAAGATCTAAAATGCTTTCTGCCTTAACTTAAAGACAAATAGATTAAATTTTAGTCCTTCTCTTCCTCCTTTTTCTCTGCTTACTCTTTCTTTCACACCTCCTCTTTCTTTGCTTTTAGTTCCACTCAAAGTCTTCAATGGAAACGGCTCTAAGGACAGTTTGGTGGACAGGGGAAAGATCTTAAATGATTCCAACCTTAACTTAAAGACAGAAAGATCTTCTTACACTGAACAACATTCAGATCCTTTGAACTCCTTTATACTTAAGAGCAACGCTCCGATTTCCTCTAGACCACAAACATTCCCAAGGCAAGCCGATTAAAAGTATCTAATTGGCGACTATCTCTGGTTGTCGACTGTTTCAATTCCTTTAAGATTTCTAGAAGGACCTCGGCAGCTTTGCTTAATTCATATTTGATAATCGCCTCAAAGGGCATTTAAGCCGCCCAACGCCCAGCCAACTTGCTGGCCGAGTAATCAGTCCATTCGAGCATTTCATTGACCCATTAACCGAGCTGAGGCCACAAACCAGCTGGCAACTTAGCAAGGATGTCCACACACAAACACACATGATAATTTATGCATTTTACACTACATAAATAATTTGGCAATGCAGAACGAAGGGGACGCTTGGGTTTGCCAAACGGAAGTGGCCTGTTGGCCAACTGAATGATGGAGCCCGCTGAATCCTGAGACCGCCATTATGAGCACTTAATTCAAAGTCAGGTGGCAGGACCATAGAGCATTTTTTGATGATTCATTGTGGGAGCGGTTGGTTGAAGGAGTCGAGCAACAATATTCTTCATTTCCGGTAAAGCTTAAGAGCCTTGCTTCCTTCCCCTGTCCGCCTGGGAACCTTTGCTATTTTTTGCAATCCTTTTTTGCGTAGTGCTCCTTGTTTTGCCTGGACGAAAGGAAGAACAACAACCACACGAAACGGAAGTTGTCCGTTTCGAATGACGACGACTCCGCCGTCTCCACCGCTTTACACACTGTATGCTTTTCATTTCCGGTTTCCGTTGCTCGTCGAGTTACTTAAGCGGATTTGAGCAGCAACAACAGCAACAGACACCAGCAACACTAAGACGGCTGCTCCCTGGGGCTGATTGGCCGGACGGACAAGTGTACGACTGCCCGACTGTCGATTGTTCAATTTTAATTGAGATTTATGAGTTGAATAGAGGAAAATTGTTTAGTTTCCAAGCCGAATGCCTTCGACAAGCCGCAATATTAACGCAATTAAGCAAAAATAACCACCCAGCCCAGCAAAACCAAAGATGTTGCCTTTCAAACTGAATTGATTTATTGGCATTTTCAAATACCCCGGACTGCAATGCCGGCCGAATTATGCCTGCAAATTGCAATTGGCCATATTAAAGGCGGTGGCCTGGCTAACCAGAATATCAATCAACTGGCCCATACTGATATTGGCCAAGGCTCCATTGGCATTCGGCAGCACCAGCTGCGAGTAAATCTCATCCACCGACGGCTGAATCTGCTCTGCGTACATCATGATGAACTCCCTTACCCACGAGTTGGCGAAGTTATTCGCCGCAATATTCCACAAACTGTTCCAGTTCTTCAGCTCCACATCGGCCACATAGAAGTTCAGATTAAAGTCCGAAATCGCCAGTCCATTCCGATTGTAAATGCTCGGCGCCAAAGTATACGAGCCCACCAGCCTCAAGTCCACAATCTTCTCATTCAGCAGACCCTTCTGCTGGCTGTACACGGGGAAGCCGCCGACGGAGATGTAGGCATCCAGGGCGTATTCGGAAAGGACCTGGATCTGCGGGAAGATGATGTCGAAGGTGCTGTGGTTGGTTTGGCTGTCGAAGCTGCCGCTCAGGTGGCGGAAGTTGCTCAGTCCGGTGAGCAGGAAGTTGCTGACATTGCCCACAAAGCTGTAGTCGGGGCCGGAGTAGTCGAAGGACTGGAAGTCGGTGGCCAGGGGGGCCAGCACGGGGATGTTCTCGGGGGCATAGCCGCAGGGCATCATCTTCTGGAAGGCCTTAATGTACATGAGCACGGCCTGGCCGAAGTCCACTTGGTTGGCCGGATTGGCGTCCAGGCTGAAGCTTGACCTGCCGGAGGCTCCGACGGCCAGCAGAGCCAGCAAGGCGACAAAGACTTTGATTTGCATTTTGATTCGTAGGAACTTTAGAACTGCTGGCAAATTGGCCAACTCGCTGGCCTTTTATACATTTCAAACTTCTTATCTGGCTATCTATTTTGGGGCTGGCGCTGTTTTTGATGGATTACATTCTCAATTGGATCGACTAGGCCGGTTGCCGGGCTCTTATCGCCTCGAGCACGCGTTAAACTGTTTACATTGCCGGGCTGACTCAGTGGGCCCGTGTCATTTGGTCTTAAGTTCTTGAGGTCCCCTGACTGTGTCTATTAATAATGAGCTATCGTTGGGGGTTTCCCATTTACATGCTGGCCACCTGATCGGGATCGGGAGGTGGCTGGGTCTCGGGGCATGAATGCCGAATTGGCCTGAATGCGTAAAGAGGTGAGGAGCAAGTGCTCCCAATTGGCTCGTCCGGTTTGGTACTTCAATTTCAATTTGGCCAAGGCAAAACAAAGGGCAGGGCAATCGGAAAACAACAACAGAAAAAACCAAACACGAATTTGTATTCAATTTATCCTCGAATGACCGGCGGACATTTTGCAAAATGAGCGGAGCATTGATGGACTGAAAACAATGGCAATAGGGTTGCCAGGGTTGCCATTTACTGGTTTTCAATGGGGCTACGGGGAAGCTGAAAAATGGGGGCCAAAATCAAATGAATTTTTTTAAGTCTTTAACTGATTTGTCAGGTCTTTAAAGTGGCTGGGAAGGAGCTCCCAAGAACCGTATCAATTCATTGACATCTCTAAGATCTTTCGGCCTAGGGAACTAAAATTTAAGGCTTCTAGTTTCGCAGATTCTCAGCTATTTATCGGTATTATTTTTATTCGTTTTAGCAAAAGGAATACAAAAAAATGTTTTATATCAATGCTAATGCCGATTCTAGGAGTTAAGGAATATTTTTCCTATAGTTAAAAAGGTCTCTTAAAACCGCAATTATTTCTTTATCTTTCCTAAAATTCCCAACGAACTTAGAAAGGTGATTAGCTTGGTTGGATCGTTGGCAACCCAAAAAGACTTCTCATATCTAAAATTCTAGTTTACAGTCTGTGGACCTTTATGAAGTCCTTTAGAGGACCTTTTCCTCCTCCGCTAAATTAGAAAGAATTTTAGCCACCGAACCAGAGATTCCGATTGCTTAAAGTCTGAGGTTTTGACCCTTTCAATGCCTTTAAGTGAAACTAAAACTTAATTCTTTGATCGAACTTCTAATCTTTTCCTTTGCTGTTCCTGCCTACAGGACACCCCGTAAGCATTCCTTTGTTAATTTTAATCACCATTTCATATGCTCTTCGGGGTTCCCAAAAGTGGAGTTTATTGTCAGCTTTGTAATTGAGTTTTCCACCTTAAATTCGGGCCATTGAAATGCCGTTAGCTTAATCTCAATAAAGCCAGAGAGAAAGGGAATGCCTATGTTGATTCCAGGACGCATTAGGACCCCCTGAGAATGTGCTGCAGGATAACACAGCCATTGTTGCACAGGAAGGCGACCACAAGACAAAAAAACCTGCCCAGAAAACTGGAATTGTGGATATTTTTTTTTTGTGTTTGCCTGGGCGGCGTGGGAGGGGTCCTGGCATTAGTTTGACTGCTTTTGTTTCAACATGATGACCAGGACGATGACGAGCCGTGGCTGCCGTTGAGAAAAGTCCTTGTTTCTGGTTCGCCTCCGTTTGAACATTTCACTTGAAATGCAAAAGTTCAATTCACTGCAGGCGCCATTTGCTTTCCTTCTCTCTCCCTCTCTCTGTTCAGGTGTGCATGTGTGTTGTTTTGGCTGCCCAATGCCGGAAACAAGTTGAGTCGCTCATCCCACGTCCTGCCAGCAAAAACAAAGCCCAGCACACGCACATCCTGGAGTCGCAGCGCCAGTTGCCGTGCAACGGACAGTTCTTGCCGCCGGCCAAAAGACGTCGACTTTGAATGCTGGCCCGGCTTACATCGAAGGCGTCCTCCCACGTCCTCGCTCGTCCTGGTTCGTCGTGCTTGGCTGGGCTGGGATTGATTCTGTTTGTGTTTGATTGAGTGGGCGAGCCGGTGTGGCACATTCAATGGACTTGCAACTTGGCCCACAGATGCCAATGTCGGCGCCGCTGACGCTGACCATGAAGGCCAGCGGACGTTGGTGTTTTTGGTATGCAAATGCCGGGGCCAAAGAACAAAAAAAAAACACATTTTTCGGACACAAATCCAACTCCACGGCAGCTGGCCCGGCCCGGCGCTGCCCCTGGGCTGTTGATGATGAGCGGCGCTGGCCAGCGAGGCGTGGCCATAAAAGTGGGCGGCCATGCGGTTGAGTTCATTTCGGGGTTCCTGTAATTCCCCCCAGGAAACACTCATGTGCTCTCCTTCAATTTCCATTGCCCTACGCTGCTGGCGAAAAATTCGTTGCCGTTGTTGTTTTTCTTTTCTTGTCCGTCTCGCAATCATCAAAGTGACAACCCGTACGACTTATCGAGCCACCTTAATTACCCCCAACCCCCTGACAAGGTGGGCCACAACAAAGCAGCCCAGCGCTCCGGGCTGATTTCGCCGAACGAGAAATGCTAATTGGGCCAAATGTCCAAATGGCCAAGAAGGTGGGCGGGTGGTCGGGTGGCGGCCGCAGGAAACTTTTGGCATTTCTTTGGGGACCCACATGCATTGAGTGAATTAAATACTTTCTATCGGGGTGGCAGGGATGCGGGTTACAAATTCAAAATTGTGGTTTTGGTCTCCCGAGCCCGGCAACTCGGTCCGCTAGATTTTTGCCACCTTCATTGGTCGGCGCGGGGGAGAAGCCACAGAAAGTTTTTGGCCATTGTTGGCTGATATCTAAGATTTGAAATCTTAGAAAATTTGTGAAATTCAATTTGCTCTGGGGGGAAGGAAAAAACAACAAAAGCCCGAAACTCTCGCCCGTCAACCAAACCAACCGATTTGCCAGCGAAGTGAACAAACAATTTTTGGCAAAACTTACTTTGAATGGATTATTAGGAATTATCAAAACTTAATTTAGCTTAAGTTTGCCCATCAAAAGCACTCGTCGCCAAAGGACGACAGGACGGCGACGAAGAATTAAAATCCAGGCCACACCCAACGTCGCCTTCCCCTGGCTAATGAATGTCTCAAGGAAAATGGCTTCCGCTCAGGTGGCAAACAATCACTGAAAGTGCAGGAGGCCAGAGGGGCGTGGCAGGGCTTTTGAAGTGGTCGGTTGGTGGGCGTTGAAAACTTTTGACACCGCACTCGCCTCGGTGTTTAAAGCCCATTGATCTCGATGTCTTTGTGGGGATTAACACAAAAGGACGCCCAGTGGGCGGGTCGGGCCGCCCTCACACAATTAAAAAGCCAACAAAGATCAGAAAATCGGCTTAAGCCTGCAAGCGGCTTCTTTACCCACTTGAAAGTTGGCCACACACATCAGTGGCCAAGAAATAAAATCGCCTGCCCAGTTTCCCCCCAGCGGGCCGTCCTTTGTGCCAGCGATCTAATGAGGCTGTCAGCTGTCGGGGCCCCGGCAAATCCAACTGTGTAATTGACTTCAATTAAATGAAGCCCAGGCGACACCGGCAATTGCCGGCCGGCGGACGCAAAAGCGAGCGCGAAAAATAGAAATCCCCAGCCACCTGGCCGACGGGCGGACTTTCACCTTGGCCAGGGCGATAATCGCCCGGAAAACGGATGTCCAATTAGTTGTGCGCCAGCTTCCGGCCAAATTCGCCCGCCGCCCGTCTGTTCGCTGGCATTGAGTGCTTGTCATTATCAACGGTTTGCCTGTCAATTGCAGCCTCGATCCATCGTCTCGATTTCTATTCATTCGCCAGCTTCCAACCGCCGCCGCCCCCGGCCGGCTTCATTGTTGGGCGGGCCGAGTCGCCGCTGGCATAAATTTCATATTTTGTTGCACATCAATTGCCGGCAATTTGCATAGAGGTGGGCGGCTGGGAAATGCGATATTTGGGGCGCCTAATCAATGCTTATTTATGCTTGAAATATTCGTACAGACTTTGTTCGATCCTTGGGCTTAGCCGGTTTGATTGCCCAGCGTGTGACGTGCTTATCGTTAGAGCCATTCGCACAAAAAATGTAACGTTACAAAATTTATCATGGCCTAAAAATTGAATAAAGGATTTACGGCCCACCAAATGTCAGGAATGACAGTGGCTGAGGGGCCGTGCAAAGGGGAAGCCAAACAAAAGCAACATGTGTAACTTGTACGGCCTGGCAGGCCGGCGGCGGCGGCGTATAAAAAAAAACCGAGAGAATGAAAAAGGCGAGATGCTGGAAATCTATTAGAACGTGTTTCGCCTGCCAAGCATCCTTGCCGTGCCGCCAAGTGCCACATTCGGGGCTTATATTTTACCCGGGGGCATAATAAGCTTGCAACTGCCACGCACCCAGCCAGCCATCCGCACACACAGTCTGCCACCGTGTGTGTGTGTGATATTTACTTATGATTGAGTTGCACACACACACACACACGCACACAACCAGGCACACCTTCCACCCTCCGGCCAGGCAGTCAGCCGTCGTCGCCGCTGCTGCCGCCTGCTCCTTCCGGCCGTCAAGCCCAACAATTTGGTAAAAGATTGCGGTTGCTTTACTGATTTTCTCACCCATTTTCTGTTTTTATTTTCCCTTGCGCGTGTGTGTGTGTGGGTGAGATGAAAATTTAAATTGATTTTGCATTGTTTGACTGTCATTGTTGTTGTTTTTTACATTGCGGACTCGGCGGTGGCGGTGGTTGTTCCTGATAAACTGCCGGTCCCCACGCCCACATCCCCCTTTTTGGCCTTGCCAGCCCGTAGAAAAAAAATATTATAAATTTCAATTTGTGCCCCTTAAGTGGGCCAATGGAAAGCCAAACAAGCCGAGCAATGCATTCGGCCAGGTCTTCCCATATCGATGGATCATTTATAAGAGAGCAGGGGAGAGGAGAGGATTGGGCAAGTGACGGAGGTCCCTTTAAAATTAAAAGAAAATAAAATGAGTTTCGGTTTTATTGGTAAAAAGTTTATTAGAATTTGTTTTGTCTTTCTTTAAATATAAAATCAAGCGGCCTTGATCAAATTAGGGCTTAAAAATCCCCAAGAATCTTAGCTAAAGAACTCTAATCGAGTGAACAACTAAAATCTATGGAAGCCGGCAGGATTTCGGCGGGTTCGGCGTATGGATTTCTATCTTGAAAGGTTCCGGTTATCAGTTAAAACGCTCACTTCGGCCTGGCAACCCTGGCTCTTTTCAGTTCAACGTATTGACCTCTTAAGGTATTCCAATTCCGCTTCATTGCTTTTTCTTCTGGACTTCAAAAACATGCCAATTTGAGAGCTAGATTGTCAACTGGGACTCCGTTTATTTGAAGGCTTCTGGTGGGAATATTCTAGCATAACTGCTTTGAAGATCTGAACCTTTCTTTTCTCTTCATATATAGCTCCAGAAATTGTAAGATTCATTATGAAAAACTCATTACAACCCAAGCATTTCTATTTATTTTTGACCTTCAGTAATCTTGGGATTCATTTTGAAAAAGCCATTAAAATCCAAGCAAATCTCTTCATTTTAACCTCCAGAAATCGTGGGATTCAATTTAAGAAACTCACTACATTTTAAAGACCGATTCTGTTGAATTTTACTGTGCTTCTAGAAGCCTAGAATTACATCTTAAGTCCCCGGCCAACTTATCGTATTTGTCTCAATTTTTTCAATCCGAAAACCTTTAGAATTTAAAGCCTTCAGTTCCCCTAATCTTAAGCTCAAGTTCCTGCCAAAATTCGCTAAGTTTAAAGATTCCAATCACCCCTTCTGCCTGGCTTAAAGCTGCTATCTTTCCTTTCGGTTGAGATCATAATGCCCCCTCAGATAAATGATCTGATCACCTTGGGTTCACCCTGATGGCCAACCCCTCCGGCGAACCCTTTTACGCTCTTTTTTTTTGTTTATATGCGACCCGAAAATCATTTGATTTTATTTGAAATTGTTTTACGGCGCCACCGCCGCCCTGAAGCCAATGGAACTTGCCGCTGGTTTACCCTTTTTTCTCTGTGGTGCTCCGTCTTGGCGGACTCCGGCCAGGGAACTACAAGGGATTCATTTCGGGAGCTTTGGCTGCCTCGCCTTGCTCGCTGGTCGTACAAATGTTTATCGAATTGTGCGTTGATTTTCCGCTTGCTTTGGTTTTACAACGCCCAACGCCCACCGCCCCCCAGCGGTTGCCAAGGAGCGGGATTTTTGGCATTGCTTGGCGGGCTGCACGTGCTCGGTGGGGTTAAGTGGGCTGCCCTGGCCGACAATCCTGCCAGTCAGGCAGCACTGACAGCCGACATCCGTGTGTGTGTGGGGTGCTCGGGATGCTGTGCGTGTATTGGTAATTGAATTTATTGTTTGACATTTAAAGTACCGTTGAGTCAATTACCCTGGAAAATTGGTATCAAAATATTTACGAGCTGTTTATTGCATTTACCCCCAGAAAAAAGTTTATACGGATAACCTGACCCCCCCATCCCCAACCCACACACACACTTTCCTCAGTAATGCAATTTACATGTTGATGCCAACCAATCGACCCCTGAGGGGGAAGTGGAAAGAAAATTATTTTTATTTTTATTTGATTTGCTGAGGTGTAAATTGAAATTTGCCAGCCAATTAGGAGAACCGTGGCAGCAACAAATCCACCGTCTCCACAGCCTCGCCCCCGCTCTCTTCGCTCTCCGCCGAGCTAATCGGAGAATTGAACAGCGCCTTCCCCACCTTCCTGTTCAGTTCGCTCATCTCGCTGATGGCCTGCGAGTAGCCGCTGAGGTTCTCATGATTGAAGAAGCCGTTGCGCAGCTGCTCCGGCAAATGCTCCAGCAGCAAATGATTGGCATGCCGATTGTCCGTCAGCCGTATATAAATCCTCACCACAGGCTTCAAGATCCTTGGATCCGGCTCCAGCGTCAGCTGATGCACCACCCGGGCCAGCGTATAAATCAAATGCACCAGCCGCGCCTGCTGGCGGCACACGAACTCCAGGCCCACCTCGTTGGCTATCATCCGATGCAAAACGAACCCGCACAGAGCCTTCGTCATGCTGGAGCCCACCTCCAGCTGGCTGAGCACAATGTGGATGAGGTCGGTGCCCAGGAACTGCCGCACCACCTCCAGGGAGTTGAGCTTGAGCATGGCGCAGATCACGCTGAGGGTGGCAATGCGCACTTGCTCCACGGGCAGCGACTGGCGGGTCATCTTCATCAGGGGGAGAAGGTAGGCCATGAACTGGGAGCGTAGTAGGAGGAGGCCAGTTTCCTCATGGGCAGCAATCGCTTGAAGCAGGCCGAGGGCAGCGCACAGGCGCTGGGCCTGCTCGGAGGTCATGGCGTTGTTGAGGACCAGCGGGTAGGTGGTGATGAGCTCCTGCATGAGACCGGCCACGGAGCCAAAGGAATGCCAGAGCAGCGGTCCCAGGGAGTCGACGAGATTGCGTTGATCGTTGAGCTCTTTCATGGCGGGGCCGCGGGTTTGCTTGCTGCACAAATCGCCTATTAATTTGTAGGCGCGCAGGTTGTCATCTTGGTCGGGTTGAGGTTTTGATGTGGACTCTGCCATTTGGGGGATTTTAATTAACCAAACTGATGATGGCCACAATGGATGCTTTAGTTAACTTTGATTTAATCCTCACAGCCTACTAAGGAACTTTACTTTACAATTTTGTTTAACAGAAATGCCAAGGGGACTCGAAAATTTAAGCAACTCAGTCGACAGCTGATGAAAAGGCTAGAAAAATCAAATCCCAGAACTATTTTTCTAGGATGGTAAGAAGGCCATTTAAGGGGCCTGAATGAAGGGCCGCTTGGCAGGGTTGGGGACTGGATAGAAAGGTCTATCCATCGACTTCGAACCAAGTCAATTTCTGAGAAAGTTGCGGTAATTTTGGTGGCTTTTCATTTGGAGCGAAGCTTCTTTTTTCGCTTAAATAAAGGAATGAATTATAAAATTAAACTTTTGAAGATATTTTCTCATTTTTCCTAATTTTATAAGGCAAACAGGAAGTCCTCTTAATTAAGTAAAAACCTTAAGAAAATAGTGATTATTTTGAGCATTTTTGGTCACCCAAAAGTCAGCCCAATTTGACCCAAAAAAACGGCTTAAAAGTTTCCGAATCCTAGTTCAATTCTCGAAATCAAAGATCTACAATTCTGTCCATTAGATCTTTATAAAATCCAGCATCAAATGCCTTTGCTTTGACCTCAACTGCCATCTTACCTGGCTGAAGTTTCTCATTTCGATTGGGTGGCTTCCTGTGATTTCTTGAGCTGCATTGGAATTATATTTATCCCCCTGTCTTTTGGTTGTTTCAGGCTGCTTTGGCTTAGTCTTGTTTCGAAAGGAAACCAAGCAACAAATTTCCTAGACTCCAATGGCCGTGTCATCCATTAAGGCGGCCACTTGACCGACTTGCCCGGCAATTAAGGCTGCGGTGGCTATCCAATTTCAGAGCTTGGAAACAGGCCAGCTTTGATTGCTTTGTCGGTGTGTAGAGATCTTATTTATCCACAATATAAACGAGCTGACGAGTTGCAGTTAATTAGCAGGCAAATAAATGCAACTACATCAAAATCCAAAATTTTGGGCCAAAATTAACGAGGCAAATACATAAATGAAATATGAATGCCCCCACACACACACACTCGCACGCTGTGTGTGGTTTGGGTGGCCTGTGTGTTGACCACAATACCTTCAATTAAATGCAAACAATTTGGCATAATTTATGAGCGGCCATTGGGCGAGTCAACCGCCTGACTAATGCAAAACGGAAACGGAAGTGTGTGTGGTTGACTCGCGACCGTCATGGCGTCCTCGAAACGACCTCTGAATGTGTGTGTATATCCATGTGTGTGTGTGTTAATTGGGGCCGCTTAGATGAGGCGACGGCTCCATTAGATGAAACTGCTGGCTGGCTGGCCACCAGCATGGCGAATTTTTGTTGTTCTTTGGCTTTGCGAATGGGATTGGATGTCCTGCATATTTAATAACAATAACAAATTAAAAAGCCCGGCCTGGTTGGAAAATTTGTGCATATTTTAACTAACATTTTCATGGTTAATTAGGCCATCGCCCATTTAACGCGACTATCAGCAAATCAGCCGCCCGCCCGGCCCCTTTGTTGGCTTTAGCCAAATTGAAAATTTCACGCTGCATTTCACTTCGGCATTCGACGTTGCCGATTGTAAAATGATTAGCCCCCCGGCAGGTACAGCGGAACTGGGCCTTGGGCCTGGGCCCGTATGTTCATTAGCCCCATTGTCTGCCGCCAGCCCTGACCGCAGGTCCCCAAGGCTCAGGCGATGTTGGCTCTGTCAACTGAGCCGACCACAAATTGCTTTTCAATGCACCCAACCGGCCCACGCGCTCGTCGGCCTGCCTGGCATTTTGTCTAATTTAAATTAATATTATGGCAGAGTCAGAGGCGATACTCGTCGGGAAACCCAAACGGGCTCGCCCGATCCATTGTGGTCCGTGGTCCTTGGCGTCGGCCATTCAAAAGTCCCATTGTGCAAATTGAAATTGAAACTGCAACCGGATGTAATTGGGTTGCATGGCATATGTCGACGAGTCCTCTGGACTGTTGTCGTCCTTTGCCTGGCTACGCTGATAATAACATTGATAGCTTTGCCGCAATTTGTAACCACAATAAGTTGTTGTTGGCAGGGAATCCAATGGAAATTGACTATTCTTTTCGTCTGTCAGTCGTCCGGCTTGGCAGCCCCTAATGTGTGGCTGGTGATTAGCCACGTACGGTAATCAAATACGGGATCCTTTCAGGCCCGGGAAAATCTCATTAAAATAGACAATTAGCTGGATCTCGCAAGAATTGCAGCTGGCGGCGGGAATGATTTGCAAGGAAAGTTAATTGAAAGAAAAGTTTTTGTTCACGTCTTTTTATGAATCACTTGGCCGGGCAATCAGCCAAGCCGAGAGCAGTCCTGCGGAAAGTAAAAAGTGTCACAATTGTTGCAACTTGTAACTGCTTGCAATTGTTTTAGTTTGGTCAATAGCAGCACCTGAGCTGAGTCCTTGCCGCCGGCCAGCCGACAGGCCAACTAA
Organism: Lissocephala sabroskyi; assembly: GCA_037075105.1. NCBI lineage: Eukaryota > Metazoa > Arthropoda > Insecta > Diptera > Drosophilidae > Lissocephala > Lissocephala sabroskyi. The sequence goes on along the minus strand of JBAMCP010001425.1, from coordinate 5,572 downwards.
ACTAAACTCCATTTAGCCCCGGACCCTAGACAATGGCTGCCGCCAGCCAAGCCAAAAACCAGCAGTGTGGCTTCCTTGGTTCCCGCAGAACAAAGAACTCAACTGAACTGAAAGAACGAACAAGTTCCGCCAACTCTGGCGGGCAGAGCAACAAGTAAAATTGCACGTATTTACCAAGAATTTCTATGAGTTGTTGGCATTGCTTCTTCGCCTTGGCGGCGCTTGCTGTTGCTGTTGTTATTTTTTAGGGATTTACCCGGGCATTAAATAAGTCAAAACGCACACTACTCTGCGCCCTGGCAAGGAGCTGGCGAGTGGCCAGCTGGCCAGGACCTTCTGCTCACGTCCCGCAAGCCTCGTGTTGCGATTGTCAACATTGCGCATTGTTTACAACGTGAAACTTTTGTGCTTAACTTTGACTTTGCGAGTCTCGAATTAAAAATAATTCCCAGCCGCAATACAAAACGGAGGGGGAGCTGCAAAACAATACAATTTAAATGGGTTTTGTTGTATTAACTTGTTGCTCGAAACTAGCTGGGCTGGGCGGCTCAGACAATTGAAGGCTGCCTTACAGGAAATCCACCCCAGCTCGCGATTTAAGTTTGTGGCCTTTTTGAACTTTCGAATAAACATAACTTCTCAGGCACGGCAATCAAAATGCGAAACTTTAATTAAGTCCATAATGGATGCCGCCCTTTTCATGGCGTGTTAAACGTTCCGTGAACGGAATCGCGCCCAAAAAAACACATGACAATATTTTGAAAACGATAACTGACAGCCCGGCAAAGGGATGGCGGGGGCATTAAAATGTTTCCGCCAACCGCCATTGTTAGTCGCCGCTGCTAATCAGCAGCGGGCGGCGCGACGCCCAAAATGTATTCATATGCAAAAGAGACGGCGACGCCGACGCCGAGGCCGACATTATTCATTGCAAATGGCAAACGGAAGGGATCTGCAACGCTCATATGTGTGCGGGTGTCGGGCTTAAAACTTTAGTTGGCTGCTGGTTCCTGGCGACGGCGCTTAAGGTAAAATATAATCAAAAGCCGTGAAAGCAGTTTTACACGTCATTTAACTTGAGATTCAACAAACCATGTCGGCGTATGTTACACGTAGATGACTGGCGGCGGTTTCTTGGGCCAAGATTGATGAACGGAGCCTTTTAAATGAATTAAAATCAAATTTGGTTTATTTGGCGCACATAAGAGAAATCATAGCATACTTTTCAGGGCCAACCTACAGAAAATCGTCTTTCCTGCTTGCCTACCGCAATCCAACCAATATCAACCTCAGTTAACAGCTCCTGGGACAGCTAATGATGACAATGACAAGGAAGACAACAATGATGAAGATGCTGGTGGGCCGATGACAGCCAAGTTGCTGGCTGCCGCAAACTTCTAATTACCATGTAATGATTCCAATTTACATGCTTCCAGCTTGTCGTTGAGGGAGTTGCAACCACTTTCTCTCCGCACCCGCAGCTGCCACTTATGAATAATGACTTTGTATCAACTTTTGCCAAACGTCAAACTTCTGCTTGTAGTTGTAATTGGCCCCAGTGGTTCCCGTAGTTGGCCGTGTGTGTGGTTGACATATGCAAATTACTCTCGCGTCCGTCTGGCTGTGTGTGCATTGCGATTTGATGCAAATTAAATCAAATTAAATTTTATTTATGGCCAATAAATTTTCCTCGACCCGAAAATCAATCTAGGCATTCCTCAAAAAAAATCCTCACATATTTAATGAAATAACCACAGCCGCCTCGCCCCTTGACCAATGAACTTTTGAATTATTAATTTTTAAGCCCGGCGCACATGGGGAGCGGGAGGGCTTAGCTGGGGTTGACTTCGCCTTCGGGTAGCAGTTCTGCTTGTTCCCAAATCCCCCACCCTGGCCCTGTGATGCTGGCCATCGAGTGGTCTGTTCGCCCTTTGGCTGCCGCCTTTGATTTGGGTCGCAGGTCAGCCAAGCACAAATAATGAAACCCACGGGCCAAGCCGGTCGACCAGCCACCGCCCTACGAAGGCGTGACAGGAACTCTGTCTCATGTGTGTGTGTGTGTGTGCGGAGCGTGTGTGTCTGCTTGAATTCACAATATTAAATTTAAGTAGCTGCGGCCGGCGGCCGTTGGCCGAGTTTTTAAATCTTTCCTGCTTTTTAATATGCCAGCCGAGCGGGCATTGATGGCCGGCTTTGAAGATGGCCAGGGGAAGCCCCTGAGCCACCTTTTTGGTTATGTATAATGCATAGGATTTTAAGCAGCTTGATCCTGTGGCACACAGAACTTTCCGCGATTTGTTGTGTTCTTTTTTTTCCGATTTTTCTCGTAGGCAGCGAGACAAGCAATTTGCGTAACTGCCAAGTTCAGAGGGCGCTCAGTCGGTCGGGCGAGAGGGAAACAAATTTACCAAAAATAACAATCAAATCGAAAGCCCCAAGGCCCGAAAAAGTAAATAACAAAGCAACTTTCCCCCCTCGCCAGCCAGCCCTTCGTCCTGTCAGCATAGAAAATCCTGCAGCCACAAAAAAAAAAAAAACGACCATGAGACGATGAGAAAAATATTCAAACTCAAAAACAAGAACCGCATCACTGACAGCTGCCGGGAATTTCACCCCGGGAATTGATTGTGTTTTTGGTTTTTTTTTCTTGTGTTTGTTTCTTGGCCTGTCGCTAAATGAAAATTACATTAAAATAAAAATTGAATTTACCGCTACCAACACACACGCCCCCCCGCCCTCCTTACCGAACCGTCCTGCTTTGGTTGCCCTAATTGGCCAAAATGCTTTTCAAACTAGCGGCGACAAAATGAAATTATGTTGCCTATGCAGAATGCCAGTGGCTCGTGTTCCCGTTGTTGTCGGAGCGATTTTCATTAGCTAATTAAAATTGACTTTATCATTGTATTGCTGGTTTCTCCTCCCGCCTTCTGTCCTCTGCGGCAGCCACACTCTAATTTTGTGTGTTGTTTGGATCGTGTTCTCGGCGGTTGTGCGGGCCGAGGGCTTCTTTGGTTGTTCGGCCGCCCGTGGGCCTTGTTTGCCCAAAAGTCCCCACCAACAATGGCCCGGAACACAATAATGTGCAATCGGAAAGGACGAACTTTCTCATGCACTTGGAATTTCGCCTTTGAAAGCGAACATTCTCGCGATGGTAAGGTTTTCCCTTTTGAAACCAAATTGAAAATTATAAAGGTGGCTCGAGCAGTCCTTCAAGGCGGGGCAGAATCTGTCAAAATCAGCGCGGGTTTCCGTCGGGAATGAGCCGACGTGCGGCCAAAATTAGTGGAATTTATTTGCATTTACAAATTTCGGCTCATATGTAGTTTTGACCTGCGGTTTTAGTATATTTCGGTCTCTGATTTTGTCGATTTAGAGGCCCACATCATTTTCAACTCGATCAGGATCCTAACGTTTGAAACTTTGAGAGTAGAAGAAAGCCAGAGCAATGGATGGACGGTAAGAGGATAAACGGCCAAAGGTTGGTCAAGAGGTCATCAAGTTCAAATGGACAGATGGTTAGACGGACGACCCTGGTCAGGAGAACGCCCAGGAGGTAAGATTTCCCAGCGAACCGACGGCACAGTTGATGAAGGAAAGATGGTCAAGGACGGACATCCTAGAAAACAAAACAGCTAGAAGATCAAACAGCCAATTGGCATACCGCCAGGCGAACGGCCAACCAGTCCGACAGAAGACCAAGCGGATGGCCGTTGAGGAAAACTACCAGGAGGAGGATGCCCGGATGAACGGCCTAGTGAAGGGACTTCCAACTGGACGGCCACGCACACCGGCGACTAAGCGGACAGACAGCCAAGTGGACGGACGACGAAGCGGAGGAACAGCCATGTGAACATGGCGGCCAAGCATGCAGACGGCTGGAAGTTCAGACAGCCAAGTGGACAGACCGTCAGGCGGATGGACGCCATCCAAACGGACCACCTCATATGGGAAAAAGTGGACAGATTGACTGTCCCTTCGTCTTTCTGTCCTCTGGCCTGCTTTGCCGCCCGCCCATCCAACTGCTAGCTCATCTGTCTGTCTGTCCACTTCCGCTAGTTTTCCCCCTTGGCCGCCTTACCGTCCCCGCCTGCTAGTCCGCTGTCCGCTTGTCCGACTCTCTGTCTCTCAATAGCAACTTCCGCTTCCGTCCGGCTGTCCGTCTCTCTGTCATTCTACTGGCTTTGCCACCCCCATTCGCCAAACTAACTCTCCGCCCATCTGTCTGTCTGTCTTTCTGTCCAGTTTGCCCCTTTTGCCTGCCCACTGGTGTGTCTGTCTGCCTGGCTGTCCGTCCGTCCAACTGTCTCAGCCGGCCCGCTTCGAACTCCCACGCTCACCCATAAGGCTCTCTTGATCTGAGAGGAAAGCTTTCTTCTCAGCTGAAAGCTCAAAAGCTTCAGTCGCGGGTCCCTGAAATTGTATATAAGGACGGCAGATCACCAGTGCCGGCAGCTGCTCGCGATCGAGAATTGCAAGTCATTGTTTGTGTTCTTTTTTTTTTAGTGTTTTTTTGAGTGAAGTGTTGATTACTCTTAAAAATAAACTAACTTAAACAGGAAGTCGCGCGATCTAAATTAAATTGAAACCAAATAACAAAGATTATAAAAAGCAACAAGAACAAGATGAAAACTAAGGTAAGTGATCTTAAATAAGTTCTATAAGAGCCATTATATTATTTTATCCATATTTATTTTGGGGCACAGGGTATATAATTGTTTACTTTTACAAATTCTTTAGGGAAAAGGTTAGGCATAGAGATTTTATTTCAAAATCTTAAAGAAGCAGGCGGTTCCTTCCGCTTCTGCTCTGAATTCCTCTCTGATCTTTAAATGAGGCGTTGATCGCGATGAGACTAAGAAATTCAATAGCCATAAAGCAGTCCTCTTAAGCTTAATAAACTACAAGAAATAGATTTAACTTGAAGAAGCTTCAATACTTCCCTTGTTTTCCGGTGCGATCAGAGCTTCATTCTTTGCCCACAGCTTCGTTCTTTTTTAGCACTTATCTTTTTGAGGATCTCACTATCGATTTCCATTCTTAAACTTCGTTTCCATCCCCGCTACACACTTGGTTACTTTTATGATAATATGTATATTCCCCAATCTCCTATCTCTCCCGACTTGCAAGGGAAATTTCTCCGCTTTTGCCTCGGCCAGAAAAGCAATTTGCCTGACCAAAAATTAACCTAAAAGCTCGATTTTTGAATGGGTAATTATTAAAAAGAGAAACAGAAGGCAAAGGAAAAAACATATGTTGGTAATTCAGGAGATGTTGGGGGCAGCTTAGGAAATTTCCGGGCCCACGAAGGTGGCGAGAAACAAAAAGCCCCCCCGACAAATGCAAGGCAGCAGCGACAAAAGGGACAACCACAAAATAATGCCCCACTGGTTGGCCGACTGGGCCGAATTTGTCCTGGCCCGCCTAACCCATTGAAAGGCCAAAAATGTATGGCAATTAGAGTGGCCATTGTGTGGAATGGCCATTTGCCATTGGCAGCGTCTAGTGGGCTAAACTGGTCCAACCAAACTGCCCATTGTGCGCGGGTGTGCAGTTCATTTGGGTGTCGAAATGG
>JBAMCP010001424.1:0-17827 GCA_037075105.1 Lissocephala sabroskyi | reverse complement strand
TGGCAAGGGATTTGGGGATGCGAATCACGGCCGCAATTTGAATTGAGTTTGCCAAATTTGGCAATTGGATGTGTCAATAAAATTGGCCGTTGAACTTAATTGTGTCTGACAATTAAATTCAATTGACTGGGCAGAGACATGCAAATGCAATCGCCGGATCGCAACTGCTGGCATAATTGAGTGGCCATTAAAAGTCGATAGATTATTTCAAATGGAAATTCAATTCGATCCGTTAAATTAGAAAATACGCTTCAATGGGCGGGAGGCTTTCAACCTCAAGGCGGATTGGCTGACCCAAAAACTCCACTCTGACCTGCAAGGACGACACGGAGACTCGCACACATGGAAGTAGTTTTAATTACGGCACCTAACGAGCACACGTGATCCTGGGGCTACTTTGTATTTGTTTTCAATTAAAAATGCCGGGCGGGCGGCATAAATATTCATGGCTAATCACACGCCCACCGCCCTCGCCTCTTTGCAGCTTACGCCACTTTGGTTGTTGGGATGAAGTCATGCGAAATTAATGGCACCACGGCCAGGAGCACCAGGACACGCTGCTTATAGGCAAAAGTTAATTAATGTTGCGCCATTGGAGCAGCCAGTGTCCGAGAGCGAGAGCAGCGGCAACAACAAACGACATCACTCGAAACTACAGCAATAAAAGTTTTCACAAAAGTAATTAAAAGCCGAAAAAGCCAGCCAACCGGCAGGAGGTCAAGTCGTCCTCGTCGTCGTCGTGCCCAGATTGTTGCTTTCTAAGCACTTCCGCTGGCCCGCCATGCGGCTCTAAGAGTCGACTTCCTGGCCCAGACACCCAGCGATCATCGCCAGCCACCGCCGCCTGTGCATGGCCAGACGCCAGCGACTGACGCCGCCGCCGCCCGCCACCCACAGCTAACCGAACCACACCGGCCGCACCATGCAGAAGGAGAACAATGTGACGGCAGAGAACTGCCAGTTCGTGGGCCCCTACCGCCTGGAGAAGACTCTTGGCAAGGGCCAGACAGGTGAGTCCATCAGGTTTCTCCTTTATTCAGGCTAATTCTGTATTTCTTTGGCGACAGGTCTTGTCAAGCTGGGCGTGCATTGTGTGATTGGCAAGAAGGTGGCCATTAAAATAATCAATCGTGAGAAACTCAGCGAATCGGTGCTAATGAAGGTGAGTCGGGAAATTCAAATATCATTGCATGTTTTTTTCGGAAGGCTATCCGAAATTGGCCTCTGACTCGGCACAAATATCGGACTAAATTGCAAGGCAGCTTCAAGGAAACTTGGGACAGGTTGTCTTGGAGTTTCATAGAGAAAATAAGAGAGGGTCTTTAGGAGGTTCTCAGAAATCGCCAAGTAAATCCAAAAGACCTAGAAGACTTCAAGTATAGAAGAAACGACAAACTAAACTCGATATGATAGTCGGGCTATGAAGAAAGTCATTGAGACTAGCAAGAGTAAGAATCTTTTCTAAAATCCCCAGTCGATATGAAAGTAAATGGATCTCATACTCAAAAATACATCCAACTGCAAGTTATTAAGAATATTAAATAGAAGAGAGGACTGGGGATTCTTCAAGTTCCTACAAATTATCTTTATAGTGATGATAGAGGAAATCTTTAATTTCCTTCAAGCTATCTTTAAATAGATTATAGAGGAAATCTTCAAGTTCCTCCAAATTATCTTTATAGAAATTATAAAGGAAATCTTTAAGTTCCTCAAAATTATCTTTATAGAGATTATAGTGGAAATCTTTAAGCTCCTTTAAATTATCTGTATAGAAATTATAGAGAAATCTTCAAGTTCCTCCAAATTAGAATTATAGAGATGATAGAAGAAATCTTTAAGTTCCTCTAAGTTTCCTTTATAGAGATTATAGAGGAAAGTTTATCCAAATTATCTTTATAGAGATTATAAAGGAATTCTTCAAGTTCCACCAAATTATCTTTAAACAGATTATAGAAGAAATCTTTAAAATCCTCTAAGTTTTCTTTATAGAGGAAATCTTTAAGTTCTACTCAATTTTCCTTATAGAGATAATAAATCTGCTCCTCTTATTCTACCGTCTCTCAAATTCATTCATTATATCCTCTTCCTTTAAGAGGCTCCATCATTTACCGATTCTGATTAGCCGCTTTAACAATTTGCATTTTGGTACAGTTTTGGGGAAAAAGGACACGTAACTTGATTTGTAGTGAGGCATTAGAATTCAGAGCCGTTGTTTCGGAGAAAGCAAGGCATTCTTATGGAAAGCACGAAAAGATTAATAGCCCAGCCAATATAAATTTCGTCCTTAAAGGACACCATCATAAAACACGAGACAGTTCATTGTAAATTCAAAAATAGAGAACATTCAACAAAATATCCTTTGTTGCCAGCGCCGCAGACCTTGACCCCAATAAACTCCTTCGAATATAAATTTCGATACAGGACAACAGAGACGAGACTCCTTAGCCAACGGAAAAAGATTGAGTTTCGGTCTGGGCTAAAAGGGGGCGAGGTGAACGCGCCCGCTCTCGGCTGTCCTTCGCGTGTCGTCCAAGGAACCGACGGCCGAACACGCAAAGAAATCTTGGTGTCAATATCGCGCTGACGACAACGCCAGCGCAGGACAATGCCCAGGAGGAGGCCGCTCGCTGGCATTTACATTTCCGAAAGAGTCCGCCGAATGTCGCCCCCCATATGCATTGTTTGCAGGATAAAAGGACACCGTATCGAGCGGGTTCTTGTCCATGGCGTGCTGGGATACATTGTCGATAATTCCTCCGCAAATGTGGTTAATGATAATTGCACAGGCAAAGGCCGGGGGGTCAGGGAGGGAGGAGAGAGTCTTTTGTGCTGTGGAACTGACAAAAGGCAAATCTTTCAAGGTTGAACGTGAAATCGCCATTATGAAGCTCATCGATCATCCGCACGTGCTCGGCCTGAGCGACGTGTACGAGAACAAGAAGTATTTGTATTTAATCCTGGAGCACGTATCCGGCGGCGAGCTCTTCGACTACCTGGTGAAAAAGGGCCGCCTCACGCCCAAGGAGGCCCGCAAGTTCTTCAGGCAAATTATCTCGGCCCTCGACTTCTGCCATTCCCACTCAATTTGGTGAGCGTCCCTTTCCCTCCACCCAACCCACATTCACTAACTGTTTTGCATATTCCAGTCACCGTGACTTGAAGCCGGAGAATTTGCTGCTGGACGAGAAGAACAACATCAAAATAGCGGACTTTGGGATGGCCTCCCTGCAGCCCGCCGGGAGCATGCTGGAAACTTCCTGCGGCTCTCCCCACTACGCCTGCCCAGAGGTCATACGGGTAAGCAGCCTCGTCCTTGGTCCCAGCGATTTGCCTACGCACGAGCCCGGCCCGTCCGTCCTGATGCAACGGCCCTTCTAATAAATTCATAAGCGGAATTTTAAAATATTTTCGTGCAGTTTCGCATTCCCCACTCGTAAATCCGGCAGCCCCCCGACGTGATGTAGCCGACGCGATGTCAAGGATAAATCATAAATATTCAGATTTAGGAGCGCGCCGTTTAGATTTGTAGCTTCTGTTTCTTCCCATAATTGATCGTTCCGAAGGCCTGGCAGGCAGTGGGGGAATTATAAATTCCCGGTTTCCCCCAACCAAGCTGACCATAATTGCGGCCGAGCGGCAGTCGTTGTGCCACTTACCTGCCAAGTCAATAACCGCCGTCGGTGGCATTTGAAACACGTCAATGGTCCCTCTGTCAGCGGGTCTGAGTGGCCGCCTTGCTTACGACATTTCTGGGTTGAATGACTGGACGCCCTGCAATGGGAATGGACAGGAGTCGAGGCTTTAATAACTGAAGGTGACAGGCCAACTTAAAGTTAGGAAAGGGAAAAAGAGAGAGGAATCCTAGGAGACGGCCACAAAATGGCCAATTTTCCTAATCGAATTTGTAGCAGCGAAAAGTAGAAAAAAGGGAAAATCCCACAACCGATAAACCGACTGAATTCCCAATTTTGTGTCCTTCGTGCAGGGAGAGAAATACGATGGCCGCAAGGCGGACGTCTGGTCGTGTGGTGTCATCCTCTATGCGCTGCTCGTGGGTGCGTTGCCCTTCGACGACGACAACTTGCGCCAGTTGCTCGAGAAAGTCAAGCGCGGCGTCTTTCACATACCCCACTTCGTGCCCCCCGACTGCCAGAGTCTGCTGCGTGGCATGATTGAAGTGAATCCGGACCGGCGTCTAACGGTGAGTCACCAGCCCCGCCCCCCCAGGCGACGGGGTGGCTGGCCCGGCCCATAAATGCAACAAACAATGCGACAATCAAACCAGCAATCGAATGTTTGGTTTCCCAATCCTCCGACCGTTTGGGTCTTTGGGTGGTTGGTTGAGTCATCCAAGCCACCCCTAAAAATGGAACTGTTTTTACGAGTTCCTTTCTTTTTTTGGGTCAACTGTTTGTTGTGACAATGAAAGGCCGGCCGACCCCCCCGTCCCCACTCCCAACAGCCTGTTAACCGTTTTCCTTGGCTGTCCTTAGTTGGCCGAAATTAACCGCCATCCCTGGGTGACGGCCGGCGGCAAAGGTGAGCTGGAACTGGAGCTGCCCATGATGGAGGTGGTCCAGACCCATGTAATCCCCACGGCCACGGCCGTGGACCCCGATGTGCTGAATGCGATTTGCTCGCTCGGCTGCTTCAAGGAGAAGGACAAGCTCATCCAAGAGCTCCTGAGCGCCAGGTAAGTGACGCCCCACCCAATTGAAAATTCTCTAATTGATTTTTGTCTGTCGACAGCCACAACACCGAGAAGGTGATTTACTTTCTGCTGCTGGAGCGCAAGCGCCGCCGGCCGGCCCTCGAGGACGACGAGGAGATTGCCCAAAAGTCCCGCAGCGAACTGGAGGCAGTGGATCCGCCCCGCAAGCGCCTGGACACCTGCCGCATCAACGGCACCAACGGCCCCAGCTACGGGCAGATCTCCGAAGGCTCTCCCCTGACCCCGCGCCGCCAGGCCTTCAAGTAAGTCCATCAGACAAACTCTCCTTACATCCTTGCTGATTATAGGCTCAGTTTCAGATCCTACAGCAGCACTCGCAACAATCAACGACGCTCGCCAACGACGGTGTCGTCTTCAGTGCGCAGCTCCTCATATCACAGCCCGACGCGCTGCAACTCGCCGATGAGCTCGGCCCAGCAGCAGGCCAACGCCATCTCGCGTCCCTCGTCGCCGGCCGCCTCGACGCGCCACTCGACCTACGGCGGCGGCGACCGCACCGGCTCCGTGCACCACCCGTCGGTTAGTCGCACGCCCTCGCACAGCTCGCAGAAGAGCATCGAGGGCGTCAACAGCGACGTGGTGGTGGTGCGTGAGCCTCGCCTCGAGCGCCGCGACTCCTCGCGCCAGGCGGCCAGGGAGCGGGATCGCGAGCGGGACCGAGAACGCGACCGCGGCGACCATGGCCCTCCGGGCAGCCCCGGCGGCAACTCAAACAGCTCGGCCACCGCCTCGCCCTCGGTGCACCATCGTGCCAACTCAGGTCCGACCATTGCCATTAGTATGTTCCACGATCCAGATTCGAATAGTGGTGTGTGCATGACCCGTAGACCTTGCCTAGTTTTTTCAGCTGAGCTTTTTAAACTGAGTTTCGTTTTGTTTTCTGCTTTGTGTAGTTGTGAATCCTACCGCCTCGCCGCTGCTGAACAACAGCCATGGGGGCATGCCTGGCTCGCCGTGCAACACGCCCGGCGGGCAGCTCTGGAAGACGCGGCTGACGAACATCAAGAACAGTTTCCTGGGCAGTCCGCGGTTCCATCGCAGAAAAATGCAGGGTAAGTAAAGCTGCCGTCGACCCCAAGGCATGAAATTCAAAGACAATCCTTTCAGTGTCTGCGGATGAAGTTCATTTGACGCCAGAGTCCTCGCCGGAGCTGACCAAGCGTTCGTGGTTCGGCAACCTCATCACCACGGAGAAGGACGAGACCTTCACGATTCTGGTCAAAGGCAAACCCATTGCCACGGTCAAGGCCCATTTGATTCACGCATTTCTCTCCGTAAGTCGATCACTTCTACTCCCAGAAGATCCTTAATTCATCGCTCCTATTTCAGATGGCCGAGCTGTCGCATAGCGTGGTGTCGCCCACTTCCTTCCGGGTGGAGTACAAGCGGAATGGCAATGGCCCGGTTATGTTCCAGCGGCATGTCAAGTTCCAGGTGAGCTCAACCACCCCTGCCCCCAATTGCCGGCCAATCTAATCCTGTTTGTTTCACCAGGTGGACATCAGTGCCATTTGCAAGCAGGGCGACATTGCGGACATGCTGTTCGCTTTGACCTTTACACTTCTTTCGGGTAGGCTGTCTGTCTTCGGGCGATTTAAAAACCCTCAACTAATGGCTTTTTCGGCAGGCAACATTCGGCGGTTCCGGCGCATTTGCGAGCACATCCAGTCGCAGGTCTGCTCGAAGCGGTTCCCGGGCCCCAACAGTCCGCCCACGGTGACCACCGTCTCGCAGGCCGTCTCAGAGAGCTCCTCGTGTGGTTCCGTGTCCAGCGAGCGCCTCTCCTACAAGCGCCAGGTGGTGAGTTTAGCCATAATGGAATTTAAATAACCGCTGACCATTCCACTGTCCTTGCAGATTGAGAACGACATGGAGAACGAGTCCATATTCACCTACAAGTCGGGCAATGCGCGCCGGGCCTCGACCACCAACAACAACAATGCCAATCCAATCGACATACCGGGCAGCCCCATAGCCGTGCGCTCCAAGTAACTTTGGCTTAATATTATATATTGTTTCCTTTACTTATGAGAGTTTTTTTTTGGACAGCTCGGAGACGGCTGAGCACGAACGCAGCCGCGAACTGCAGAGTGAGCGCCAGGCGACAACGATGTCCGGTAGTGCAATCGCATGAGAATTATTTCTCTGATTTAGTTATATTTTTCTAAAGGATATTTTTTTGTACACGGCCCCAAGGTCAACCGAACTCTTCAGCTACTAAAAATAACCGAATCCCAAAAAAACCCAACAGTATTTTTGCTAATTTATCCTAAAGAATCTACAGAGAAAAACCAAACCAAAGCAAACGAAACCAAAACTAATCAAAGCAATACAAGTGGAATTTATCTTATCTTAGGGCAAACACACACACACACACTCATCCACACACACCCACAGCTAAAGCAGCGTAGGTCGCTCGCAGATTTTTTTAAAGGGTTTGATAATTTCTATACGTTCTTTTTTGGACATTGTTGCCGCCGCGCCTGAAAGCTAAACGTAAGAACACCGTGTAAAAATTAACAAATTAACGAAATGTTATTAACCTTTTTTTTTGGCCGCTACATTAAGCCAGAGTTAGTTCGGATATAGTATGATATAAGCTTGGCATTAGCTCTATCTGGGGAGCTGCAGTTGCAGTTGCAGTTTTTCTATAAGATACAAATATTTTGCTATAACGACGCAATACTATTTTTCCTAAAATGAAACAAAAATCTACCTAAAAACGAGACGTCACAGTTCGAACTTCTGAAATCCATGCAAGACGATCAAAACAAACGATTCGGTTTGCGAATACAAGGTGGGCAGCGTGTATATAAGGATAATTCGACGGCAGGCAAAGATCGAGGGAAATTTTATACTTGTATTCGGTGGGCGGGGACGCGATAGTTTAGAATGAGCCATAAATTGTGTAAATTGCTGAGTTGTGCTTGGGAAGAGCCTGTCAATAAAGCACAAATATTTTGCAATCCCCAAACCCTGAGCCCCCAAACAGCCTAGAGATTTAGAGAGCCCAGTTCAGTTGTAGCCCCCAGAGAACCCCGATTTTATACGATATTTTGAAACTAAAAGACTAAAAATTGACATAAAAGTGAAAACGTAAATCCAACAAACATAAACCGTCCATTTTCCACTTTAAAAAACAAAACACGCCAATTTGCTAAAGCGAACGCAAACAACTCAGCAATTTAGACAAAACCGGCATCCATGTGACCACAGAACTTTGGATACGGACAGCAATACTTATATAGCAGCAGGAACGTGATTAAATCATATAAAGAAGCATAAATAAATTACGGAAATTACGCGAGCCTATCACTAATAGAAACAAATTTTCGAAAGCCGCCGCTTCAACTTAAATAGATTAGCTATAAAGAAAGTTAAGGAATCGGCTAGAACATATATATAAATATATTTAAATCGTACCAAAAATACTACACGAAATACTCGAATTAACTTGCATAGCTAAACCCAAATCCTGATACTAATTACTCGACACCCAGGAGGAGACGCAGAGGCGAAACGAAAGGATAACGATAACACATACAATAATTAAAGAAATCGGATTACTTTTTACACACTAACTTATGTCATTTGTGGGGGGCATTCTATTGGCCCAGTAACGCCGATCAAGACGATGGAAACAAACATTCAAAATTAAGCTCACCGACTTGGACAAATTGCATTGCATATATATATTTATTATACATACCTACATACAACTTTATATACCATATACCATATTCGCCATCGACATACAAAAGTTATTTAACAAATCTTTATATACACGCCCACATATATCATATTGAGTATTATGCATTTACTTTCGTATACAAAGAGAATTGAACTATTGCCCGATTATTAGCCATCATCAAACTCGATCTAGGCTGCTTTTGGGATCCTAAGGATCTCTAAATCAGTCAACTCCATAAAGAAATAACTGGTGAGGCGTCTTCAGTTAATTCTTTATGGGTGTATTGTAAAATATGGAGAACGCTAGATGCTTTTTTCATCGATATCATTAAGGAAACTACCACAAATCGTGTACTGTTATTTTTGTAACCAAAAGAATCCCTATAACCGACGCATGTACAAGTTTTTTCGAGTGGGGAACATTTCAAATGCTCTTCTTACAATCTTAACTTTAAAACCGCATAATGCCACGCCTACCTTATCAACGCCTAAAGCAAAACCCTTTTCGCACTCTCTTTCTCTATCAAAGAAAACCTTAAAGAAAAACCATTTCGATTCGCTTTTTACCCGCATAGAGAATCACTTTTCGCTAATGTCCCAGCTAAAGGAACGAACGTACATAAGATCCGAAGAGGGCGAATCATTTTATAAGTAACGTATACATATTTCTATTTATATATATATACATATGTATTATACATATATACATGCAAATATTTACACACCAAATCGAGCGCTTACTTCAATTGCAAAGGTTTATATATTTGAATTCGGAGGACGCAAAGAAAGTGACGATAGACGATATCGAGGGTGGAGAAGATGGAAAGGAATATATTAATACTTATAAACAAAGCTAGACTGTAATGTTGTGTACGCTTTATATGTTTTCTTTCGGAGGGAGACATGTGTAAGATAGCAGAGAATTATTTTTGCAAGTGTTTATACCTGAGTTCCGTGTATTTGTATTCGTATTTGTATTTGTATTCGTGTGCGCTTTGTTTGATACTCGACAGTCTTGTACTTGTACTTGAATTTGGTATTCGAAGTTTACTTTTAAGCCCCACAGGGATCCGAGGCAGAGAGCTGGCAGAATTCATACCAAAAAACATAAAAGCATCACAAAAAGGAACAAAAGAAACTCAAAAGTGCATCTGTTATTAGGTTAAAAGAATTATTGATATTGTTTGCAACCAAATGTGTGAAATATATAAATAAAATATTACATTAGCATAAAGAAATAGCAGGCGGAGATGTGCAGAAATTGTAATTGCAATTTAAAAATAAATTATAAATATTTCCAACTACCCTGTCTCTCACGCTCTCATTTGCCCCACTGTGCCACGCGTCGATTACGTCATTTCCTCTGCCCAGCTGTTCGTGACACCGCCATCAGCTGGCCTCCCCGTGAAGCTTTGTCTCTGAAAGCTCAGCGACCAAAGCTTCGGTGAGAGGACCTGCCAGCGGGCTTTGGCCAGTCCGAAAAAGTTGCGGGCAGACTGCAAGTGGTGCTCCCGAAACAAGCAAGCGGCGCACTAGAGAACGACGGGGAAATGCCATCGGTGCTTGTGACTTGACTCCGATTAGGAATCGCCAGCGCGACTGCATGAAAAGGAAAACTTGGGCCGCTGGCTGCTCAGTTCGGGTCGGGTTTGCAATTCAAGAACAACTGCGAAATCGGAACGGAATTCTCACCACGAATATTCCATGCCAAAAGCACACAACCACAGCCAACAAATAAATAAGCCAGCGGAGTAATATCGACTATAGATGAGCCAGTGCGCCAGGACGAAACAACCAACTACCGACATCGAATTGCTGGCCACACGGTATAAAATCGCCAACAACAAAAACATCCTCTCGTATAATATATATAAATATCCGATATTAAAAGTGGATGAAATGCAGTGAAACGGGATGAATCTAACGGTTTAACCGAACCGCAATTCGAGTGTGAAAAAAATAAAAAGAATTTATGATTCCGATTCGTAACGGTTTCAATTGACGGTCCTTTCGAGTCTTCTGGCTTCGCGGAACTTCACGTGTCGTCGTCGTGCTGTCGGTGGTGGGCAGTTGAGTGAGTTATGTAAAGAGTGGAGAAGCGCTGGCTGTGCAACAACTCGAAAAAGTCGGAATGTAACCAACAAAAAAAATACCGTTAAATCGTAAAAACGGAACGCTTGGGTCGCGGAGACAAAAGGTAATCGCAGAATCGCAGAGAGTTCAATTTCAAGTGGCGCCTAGGAAATTGCGAATGCAATTCAATAAAGAAAAACGCCCAGCAAGACTGAAAAGTAAATTGGATATTTCCTATGCGAAGGCCAATCAATAAAGAACTTTTGCCGTGGACAAAATGCTAATCACAAGCTGAACAGCAATCCACACAAATCAATTTTCGTGTGGCTTTCTATTTTTAGTTGCACTTTTTTCTTCAATTTTAGTGTCAAGGTGCAGCCATCGCCGCCGTCCCACATCGCTGTGTCTTCGTCTTTGCTGTGCCTGTGCCCGTGCGAGGCGAAGAAAGCAAAACAGCGGCGGTGGCAGCTACACGAAAATAGTAAGACCCCAAAAGAAAACCACACCAAGAAGGTAGCAATCAAAAATGTAATAAAACCAACAACAATGGCCGCTGCGACATCAACAAAGACAACGGGCAATGGCGGCGTTGGCGGCGGCGGCGGCAGGCGGCTTGTCACATCGAAGAAAAGAAATTGAATTTATTGTATGTCTCTTGGCCTGGCCCAATGACAATTAGACGCCTTTAACCGCAGGCCTGCTCGAGGGTCGGCTGGCAAATCGCGTTAGCGACAACCACCAGCGAGTTGGCCAAGTTCGTTCGGTTGCCAGCTCGTGTGGCAAGGATACGCGGGCTGAGCTGAGAAGGCTCACCTTACAGGCATCGACCCACATTACTTAAATTACCAACTACACGCAAAGTCGACTCATGGCAATGAGACCAACTTTCTGGCCCAGTTAGCCGCCCGCCCGTCCATCCGTCAGTCAGTCACCGGCAAAGCAAAGCCGAACCCAGCAACCTTTGCCGTCATGGGCTGCTTATGAGTCAGCCGCTGTCGCGTGCCAGGAGGTGGAGTTCGTTCGGGCGACATGTTGCATATTTCGGGGGCACTTAAGAGGCGCGTGTTAGCCCGCAGCCCAGCCCAGCTGAGTTGCCATGGCCGTCGGTCGGTTGGCCGCTAGACAAAAATTCCGCCATAGCCTTTCTTTTTTTTGGCTCAATGTGAAGGGTGGACGATGGCCAAGCCGATTTGTTTTTGAGACATCGCCCCGCTGCGTCGCTGGGCCCGTCGCCCAGTAATGAAACGTAAGCAGCCGGGCCGCAATAAAATCCCCATAAAATATGCACATCGTACGTACATTACGTGAAATTAAATTTAGTACATACGCCCAACAGAGCCCAGAGAGTCACCCACTGACCCAGTGCAGCTATTTCGGCCACTTGACGATTCTTGTTGGGCGGTCTTGTTAATTTTGACCACGAGCCGCGGCGTGAGACATTTTTCCTGTGCTTTGCTTTGCTCGGGTTTTTCGTGTTTTCACATTTTCTGCTGCAGTTTATTTTTAACTGCATTTTCAATTTCAAGAGCGTGAGAAATTCGCGCCCCAATCTCTATGTCTGCCGGGCCATTGCATTGTCTACGAGTTGGACGTTCCCTGCTCCTGGTTCCCCTTCCCTGATCTATGGGTTCCTCAGAGTACCAAAATGTAGAACGATTTTCAAATTGAAATGAAAATATAGTTTGTTTCATTGAGAACACCGGGGACTCGCGCGGGCCACACATGTGCCAGTTTCAATGGGGAAGAGGTGATTTTATTAATGAATCTGTTTATGTCCGAAATGCTTAATGTTATTCTGCGAATTGCCAATGCTGGCGAAAAATAAACAAAGCAAATGAGGAAATGCAACTGTAAATTGATTGATGGCTGTCAGAATTTATGGGAGAATTAGTCTAATTTCTTTTATAATCTTTTACAGTAAAAATTCTAAAAGTTTTTCTTATAAACGACAAATTGGCGGGAGGAATAAAGGAATTTGTCCAATTTCTTTTACAATCTTTTTACTGTAGAAAGAGGGACAATTTACCGGGAACTTGACTTAGAACTTAAAAACCGAGAAAATGTCTTAACTTAAGACAAACTTCTTTTCATCTAAAAGGTCAGAACAATTTAAAAAGTCTCTTCAAAGTTGCCTTAAACTTTTCAAAAGATGTTGCTTGAAATTCAAGCAGCCGCCAGGGTTGCATTTTTCGCTGATCAGCAGCTTGCGCGATCGAAAGCAACCCTGCAGGCTGATTTCCGCTGCTTTGTTAAATTAAGAAATTATCAAGCAGATACAAAAGCAGAAAGCATACAAAATGTAAAAGAAAAGAGTCCTGAAAAGCAAACTTGCCCGGACAACTTATCAGCTTGAACTACGGAAAAATTCTTATTTGCCAAACTTTCTATATCGTCAAGAGGGGGGAGGGGCGCTTCCTAAACTTTGCTTGTATCCTGGGGCAGGCGCATGTAATATGAACCCCCAAATAGTCAAAATGAAAGAAAAAAAACCTCTGTGAAGCGGAATTTATAAAAGAACGACAAATAAAACGTCGATTCAGGCGAAGGCAAAGAAAACACGAAAAAATGAAAGGAAGAGGGACAAACAAAGGCGACAACAAAAAACCAAAGAACTAAAAGAGAAATCAAACAACGAAACACAAAACGGTAAAAGTTCAACTCGAAAAATAAAACAAAAAACCCCACGCGGTCCTCATGTTGCCCCTGTGGCGGGAACCGTGATGCTGCCACCCGTCCGCACGGCTTGACGCGCCCGACGCGCCGTTGCATTCGTGTTATGATTTTTTTGTTACTGTGCGCGTGTGACTGCCCTTCGCGTCCTTGAGCCGCCCCTTGCTCTCCAACGCGCCCAACTGCCCAACGCCCACTGACCCACTGCCCGCTGCCGCTTACTTTCACACACCCACTTACGTTTTATTTCCCGTACAGTTGTGCCAAGACATTTGGTTTGGTGAGCGCAAGCGTTGCCAGATTGCCAGCCGCGCGTGCCAAACTAACTTCCCAAAGCCCAAACTGCCGGCCAACCAACCAACAGCGAAACGTGTTTTAAGTAAGCCACCAACAATAGACCGACAACGGGTCGTTAGGCTATTCACGTCAGTCAAGTGCCGCGGCGACGGCGACGGACCGCCTTCTTCAGTCTCCGGCCAACCGCCAGGTGGCGCTGCATGCTAGTTCGTGCCTCTGGAAGTCCTGTCACTAATTAGGTAAGTCCACAAACCGTGTGTGCCTGTGTGGGTCGAGTGCCGGTGTGCGTGTCTTGCTTATTATTCCATTTCGGTATTTAGTTATGGCAACTTCATTTGGTCAGCTGCTGGACTTCCCATGCTTTCCCCTTTAAAATTGAAAATATTCATATATCCGTATAATTTATACAAATTGGATAGTATGTGGCCTGTTTGACCTCCGGCTTCCCCGGCCATACATCAGCTCCCCCACCTTGCGCTGATGGTCTGCAGGTGCCCCGGCAAATTTATGGGTCAACCAACCGCAGCAGTCTAAATAAGTGCAATGGAAAATCCAGCCAGGTGCACACCGGCCACCCGCTACACTTTTCTACGCCAGGAGAATAACGTTATACAAAAGCATAGCATACTTTTCCGCGCCGCTGTCTGTTGCTAATCAGCAATGCACAGAGCGGGTGGTTTTTTTCTTAATCGCGCGCGCTGGGGAAAGCAGAGTGTGAAATTGAATTTCCTTGATGGCAAATTGGAAAATGCGGATGAAACCGCCAGGTAAAAGTGACGTTGCAATTACCTCAGCCGCGCCGGCCGGGCCCCATTTGGAGCTTATTTCATTCAATTTCATTTGATTCGTTTGGCGCGCCCGCCCACACATGATAAATTGCTATCGATGACTGGTTGGAATGCAAATCGCTCTTTCATTTCTCGCTTAACCCATTGCCGCACGATTTATGCTTATCTTTCTACGAGAAGAAGGCTCACCGCAAATTAACTCGAAAAAAAACTTTCCCAGCCTTTCTCATTTAAACTTTTGCCTGGCCGCCCTTGCAATCGGATCTCCCCGATAAGCTGACCCAGTTATTATGTGGCCAGGTAGCTTAGCCAGTAAATTTCAAGTAGCAGCTGCAGATGAAAAAATACTAGACTCCCTTACAAATGCCCCCCCGCTGGGCCAGACGTTCGATTCTCCTCGGCATCTGTCGGCGGTCCTAGGCCAACCTGAGGCGATTCCTCCTCCCCAGTCATAAACACAAAGCAGCCAACACAGATAAACTATGAAGCCATAGAACATTTCCTGTTGCTCCCACACACCCTCGCCCACTGGTCTGGGCCACGAGACTTGTAGGCTTTTGGCCAGCCAGAGCCTGCGGGCGGCAGCTCGAAATCTGCTCCTGTCGGCGGACTAAACGAAACTTGCCGTCTTTGTGCTTTATTTATATTTCTTTTGCTCGACTCGGGTCGTCTTTGGCGGCCACTCAATTTACTCGTTCATTCTTTGCACTCTGGCTGTCCTGGCTGCCTGGCTGCCTGACTGTCCTTGGCTGCGGGCGTTCTCCGCTGATGCAGTTTTTGGGGGGGACGCCAGCAACCGCCAGCAAACTTTGCTCTGTTGCTGCGAAAATTTAATCTATTCTGAAAGTTTTATATTGTCGTCCGGGGATTTGTGGGCTTCGCATGCCATGGCTCTCCTGGCGTTTCCCGGCCTCGCCCAGCGTCGCAAAGGTGACGCCTTCTAATTAAGTCGGCCCACAAGCGCACCACCGACCACACAGGAGGTGTGCTTAGTCCTTATGACATATGCCCAAAGAAATGGGAATGCGTGGCAGACTCGAGTTGAATTGGTGGATTTAAATTTTAGACAGATTGCCTGGCAATTTGTAGCTCGAAGAATTACCAGCAAATTATTCTACTTTTACTGCCCCCATAAAAATCTTATCTTTTCTTTATGGAGATTTTCAGACTCAAAGAGAGAGATAATAAAGTTTCAAAAAAGAAGACAAATTTTAAACCGAAACTTAAACCAAGTTTGAAGTCTTCTAAGTTAGATTGCAGAGGAATACGAATACACCGATTTTGTGGTAAAAATTTTCTTTTTTCTGATCCACACAGAATTTAAGGAATTCTAGTTATGTTTCCAATATTATTTGCTCTTTTTCTGCTCTTATTTAGGACCAAACAGATCCCTATAAATTTCCTAGCCACAGACTTTTCAGCTCAAACTATAAACTTGGAAATGAACAGCCTTTGCCTTTCGAGATACGAAGCGGTCTTTTTTTTCTCTCTGGACAAAGTCAGCTGTTTTGGTGTCCGGAGTTGACGTCGAATGGCTGGCTAACAAGAAGGCTTATGTAAACATCTATAGAAGCAGACAATGCCTGCCAAATGGCCAACAACTGTGCGCCAATTTAGATGTCGTTTCTTTGGCTGGCAGCCGACAAAGCCACACAGACGAGGAAACGCTGCGACGGAGATTTTTGGGGTCAATCTGAGTGAATGGGCAGCGCAAAAATGGAAAGCGAAGTCAAGCAGAGAGCGCGCGAAAGGCGCTAAAAGAAAATAAACATTGGCCCATCTAGGGCAGCAGGGGAATGGCTCCCGGAAACTGAGAATAGCGAGCAATAAAATGCAAACGCAGACGCCGCCCGCCGAGACGGAGGTGCGCAGCCGAAAGTGAAAAGCATAAATGCCAAAGCAAAAAGTCCTGCGTGTCATTTGCAAATATTTCCAGGCACCCTCGCCGCCGCCTCCACCAGCGTCAGTGACCAAAGGCCAAGGCGGCCGCACAACTACTCCAACACACACATGGGCCACGGGTCTCGTGTTCACAAATATTGCAGACCATTACATTAATGACTGCGGCAAAATGTTGGCCGGCGAGGAAAGGACCGAACCGTCGAGCGAAAAATCGAAGCATTATGAGGTCATTTTAATTATTTATGTGTGCGTGACCCACGCCCACTGGGCGTTCTCCAGGTGCCAATAGGCGGTCTCTAACTCCTGGCTTCCTTGATAAGACGGCCGGCCAACTTCTTTGATTTCCACTACGCAAATGAAAACAAAATTCTTTCTTGACTGACACTTATGCGATTGGGCAAACGATTCGTTTATTGACTCCCTCGGATTCGGTTCAAAAGTCCTCGAAGGCCACCCCAGTTGAGCCAGCGATTCTCTAAGCTGACGCACATCCATTTGTGGCAAAACAACGAAATGGACTTTCTACAAAATGCCAAGCGTCCATAGATCATCTTTCCGGGGGGTTGCTGCCACCAACCAAATGAAGATTCATGCCCCACAACCAAGGCCAAGACGTAGAGGGTGTGAAATGGCCAAATTGGGAAAGACAAGGGCGAGAGAGCGGCAGCTGTTTGTTTCGTCAGCCCTCAAGCCATTCGACTTAATCTCCATGGCTATTAGAGAACAAGACAGCAGAAAGTTACCCCCCACAAAGGCTCTCAATTAAGTACTGGCCTTTGAATATTTACCCCTGCCCCCCTTTGTGTGTGTCTCGTTGTGCGTGCTTGAAATTTTGATTTCTCACATGATGCCAAGCGGAAAGCTTTTGGCTTTCGTCCGCCACGTCAGCCCTCAACACTCAAGGCTCCAAACTTCACTCTTTACGCCCTCGACTTGCGGGCCAAGTTCGGGTTATGGTTTTCAACTCAGCTCATTCCGATCCGACGCCAAAGTTGAATTTATGCGTTCGCTCCGCTCTTATCGCCGGGCTGGGGATTGGGCGGGCGCCAGTGCAGCCGAAATGAGCCAAGAGTGGCAAACGCATTCTGAGCTGCTGGTCAAAAGCCCACACAGACTTAGATTTATGGACTGGCTTGGCCCCCACTCGGGAACGACGGACGCATTAGCCTTGAGGACAGTTGATTGCGCAATTGGGTCAGAGTGGCAGGGGGCGGAGTTGCTTGGCCTTTGCCATGGCCTGCCGGCCAATTGGCCGGATATTTGATAATTATTAACTAATTGCTGTTATTAAATTAAGTGCTGAAGTGGCTGGCAACTCGACCACCTCTAGCAATTCTCGAATATCTTAGTTAGCAGGTCGGCCAAGCGGCAAATCCATCAGGGAAATTTCTTCATTTGTCTGGGCCGAGCCAACTCGCCACTCAGAATAAATCAATAACCAGGGCGGATGGCGTCTGAATGTCTAGCCCTATGCGATTTTATGTCATCATAAAAGCGGTTATTGGGGCAATAATGTGAAGGCAGCGGAACCCCATAGGCCCTCCTGGACTCCGGGTGATGGGCGCCAGAGATTAACGTATTCGGGTCTCGCTTAATGGCCGGGCCAACGAAAAAAGTAACCACCGCGGGGTTCACAAATCGTCAAAAATCGATTTCCGTCATTTACAATTTACGA
>JBAMCP010001423.1:10827-22189 GCA_037075105.1 Lissocephala sabroskyi | reverse complement strand
GTCCGCCAAGGCCGACAACTCGTCAGTCCGCCCTCGTTGCGGCTGCCGTGGATCTTACGACTGCCGCTCATATGGCCTGGCTTGTTTATTGGCTCATAGCAGCGATTTATCGCCCCCTGCCCCTCGAATCAGTGATTTTTGTGTTATTTGAAATCTCAATTAGCACCTTTTAGGTGCATTCGAGGCGGGGGGAGAGGGAGGCCGAGAGAAAACGAGAGCGGGTGCGTCGATTGCGTTGGATTTTAATGTAATTAAGATCGCCGTCCGCTCTCCCAAGCCGCGATGGCGGCTTTTATGGCTCGGAACGGCATTTTTCTCTGGTGGGGCCGCTTTTGGTCTATTGATTCGCCTCACTGACACAATTTTTCAAATTGTAAATGTTAATTGCTGTTATGAAAGCCGCCCGAGCTGCCCGCCTGGCTGCGCCTTCTGTGTGGTCCTGCAAATGGAAACCAAACAACCAAAATCAATAACTGTTCAAATATTGGAGTTAAAGTCACTGCGACTGCAGCGTCACCGGCTTACGTCACCGCCGGCGATGAGCTCAGCCGCAAGGGCGTGGAAAATGTTTAATTACTTTTTAATTGCCGCCACGAAGATGAGCCGGGGAGACTTAGAATGCCGCCGTCCAGGGCCGCCGCTTGGCCAGGCAAAAGTTCAAAGCCGCAAGTTCGTTGCCTAAGTCTCTCGAGCCTGTGTGGGCTAAGGTCGCTCGATCACAGCCGCTTCAATCAATTTGTTCTGACGTGGGCCACGGCAACTTCAATGAGTCGACTCACGTTCGTTGCGGCGACCGTGAAAATACCAAAAACCAAATCAATGCCCCTGCCATGTAAACATTACGGGTTATTGTTATTGATATTGATATTGATATTTCGTTGGGAGAGCGCGGCCCGGAGAAGGTCAGTTGGCTCGTTAATGTGACACCCACGTTTGTTGGCCGCAGACCAACGAACTGCAACGAAACTGCTCGGCGGCTCTCATTAGAATAATAAACAAATTAACCTGCATTCTGGTTTCGGTGGAGCCCATAAGATGCGCCGCTGGTGTTGATTTTCCAGCGCGCGAACAGAAGTGTCATAATGACATAATGGCCGGGGAGCTTCTACCGTTAGGTGCTTCAGAAATATCTTAAATGACATTTTATTATGCTTCTTTTATTGGCCTATTGTGTGAGCCGCTCGGTCGGTCCCCTGGGAGATGCTGGAAATTATTTAACGGCAATGGCACCAACAGATTCCCTCAACCGGTCTTCCCGAGATTCCTCTAAACAAAAGCAGTTACTCCGCCAGATAGAAGAAAAAAAACTATGACGGAAACTGGCCTCGAGGCAGTTAGGCAATAGATCGCATGAAAGAGCACAATGAAAGCAGCTTAGTTAACTTCTAGCTGCAATTAAGCCCGGCTCTTCATATGTAGAGGAAACGGCTTGGCCAGCAGCAGCGGCAGTTCGCGGGGCTCGGGCAACGGTCAAGCCAAATGGAGAACTTCCGTGCCCAAATCTGTGCAGACCTAAATTTCAAGACTTCCGAGACGCCTTCAGCGTAATTGAGTGTACTCAATTTGTCGCTGCCGTTGGCCACTATAATAAAATTAGCACAAAAGCCAACCGAAACCGTTAGGGGGTCTGGCCGAGAACACAAAAGAAAACACGCGAAGAGTGTGAAGAAAAAAGAGAGGAGCAATCAAAAAGAGTCAATCAATGAGTTCAAATTTGCCGCGCTGGGCTGCATTGCAAAAAAAGTACTCATTGGCAGAGACAGTATCGATTCTTTTTGCAAATGATCGATAGGCGAAGTTATCAACTTCCTGCAAAATGTAAACAAATTTGCTTGATTAAATGCAAATCATAGGGCGTGATCCCTTGTTACGGTGATGCAACACAGTCACGGCTGGAAATTCCGCAATAAAAATTCATTATGCAAACATCGCTAATTTGCCTGCAGATTAAAACGAAGAACGTTCCTTTCTTTGAGCCGACAATGCCGGCTGCGCCACGCTTCGCTGCCCAGTGGCAGCTTGGAAAGCTTCCAATTTCGGGCAATGCCTTCCAACTGCCTACAATTCTATGACAACATCAGGAAGTGCTAAACACGAAGAAGTAGAAGACGCCGACGGCGACGGCGATCTCATCAAATTTCTCACTGGCAAAGCGGCAATTTCCAAGTGCAGCCAAGCGTAAATATGAATGCATAATGAGGGCCGGGGCGACAGGTTATCTATGTGTGTGTTAGCCTGGCCATTGCTATGGCTTCCCCACCAGCGATTAGCAATGACTGAGAATCATCAGCAACTCTCTCTTTGTCTGCTCCTCCCCCCAGGATGACGGCGGCATCGAGTTCTTCAACACAATCGTGCTCCAGCCGCATCTGAAGCTAATCACCGATCTGGGACGCGGCTATCATGTGCGCTGTGCCTACAAGAGCCGCGATGCGGCCATTAAGCCGGCCAAGAAGCATCTGCGTAAGCACGCCCAGAAACCCCAGGCCTACCGCAGCGGCGACGGTGAAACTCTCTCGGATCGCCGCGACTACGGCCGCTCGCTGGACAAGCAGCGCGACGACGACGAGCTCGACGAAGAGGACGTCTTCGAGGCGGAGCCGCCCGGCGACAACGATGTAAGCAACAATGAGATTCCCATGCCCGGCTGCCATATGAAGATCTACAACGAGGAGCACAAAATAGCGGACGACGTGAAGATCGGGGACCCCCTCACCATTGTCATCAGCATCGACAAGCAGGAGCTCTACGGGCTCCACGTCACCGACTGCATTGTGCGCGACGGGCTCGGCTGGGGAGAGCAGCGCCTGGTGGGCGAGGACGGGTGAGTCAGGGCCTCTAATATCCTTTGGAAATGAGATTAAATTGGGGTGTTTTTTAAGCTGCCCGATGGACAACGAGATCATGGGACAGTTCAACTATACGAACGACCGCCTGGCGGCCAATGTGACCTTCCCGGCCCACAAGTTCCCCTACACCACCTCCGTGTATTACCAGTGCAACGTGAGGCTGTGCGCCTTGCTGGACCCCAACTGCCAGGAGGCGCCGGTGTGCTCGGGCAAGCGCCCCAAGCGCCAGACCCTGGCCGACGGCAAGGAGGAGGAGGGCCTGCCCGCCACCATCGAGGTCTTCTCGGGCCTCTACGTCAACGAGAACGAGAACCCCAACGACAGCGACGAGGATGCCGTCTACAAGGAGAAGGTAAGCCGCAAATCCTCGTCAAAGGCCAACTGATTTGATTTGTTTCTTTTTTTTAGACCCTGGAGGACGCCTTGTGCGTTTCGCAGCGCACTTTCGCCATTGCCATTGCCGTGGCCGGCCTAATACTCATGCTGGCCGTGGTGGCCGCCGTCCTGTGCATCATGGCCCGCCGCAGCACCAAGACCGTCTCCAATTCCGGCAGCTCGATCTACAGCGGCCCCTACACAAACACGGCCTTCTCGCACAGCAGCTAAGTGGCTGGAAAGGCGCCCCATGCACCCCTCAAAGTGTTTTCCAAATTTTAGCAATCGAACACTCAAAGTGTTTAAAATTAGTTTACCGCCCCGCCGTCCGTCCGGCAGAGGACGGAGGCAGCCGTAGTCAGCCCCGCATTCAGGCCGTCCAAGCGTCTTTAGTTTAAGGTTGGCCAGACCGACAAGCACTTTAAATATCTAATTAGTTTTGTAGTTGTTTCCTTTGCAAAACCGAGCCGGGCCTGGCGGAGAGTTCACCGGGCAATTGAGGACACGCCCAATTGCCCGCTGAGGTCGCAAAGTGAAGGACTTTGTTGCCGGCCGCTGCTCAGGTGTTGGACACACGCACGCGCCTTCGTCTTCAGTCTGTCAGTCATTTTTAGAAACTAACAACGAATGCAGCCGATGCTCAGGTGATATTTGTATCTTGTATCTAATTTATTTGCGTTTAACTTTTAGCCAAAGTCCTTCAGCAGTTCTTGTTCTTGTCATTGCTCTTTGCCGGCGTCACACACCCACACACACACACACCACCTAACCGCCTTTGCCCAGCTTCATGGGAGCATTCGGGCCGCCCCAATGCCCTCCTGGAGCCGGGCAATTTAGCTCGTAGCTTAGATTAAGTCCACATCAAATCCGACAATAAACTTTAATTTGACACATAAATTGCCCAGCGGCCCCAACAAAACCCACTGGCCCGGCCCGTCAGCCGCTCAGAAATGTGGCAGCGACTGTGGATCTTCCACCTGACCAGCGTGTGGGCCTTGCAGTGCCCCCCACCGAGGCCAATGGGCACCGCTCTAAAGTTCCATTTGGTGAGGCCCTGCCAGCGCGCCAGCTCTGAGCACAGCCTGGCCCTGGAGAACACAGGCTCCCTGGAGGAGTGCCAAGCGCTGGCCTACCAGCTCCACGGCCTGGCCTTGAACTACGCCAGCCGGCAGGCCAGGCTGGAGCCGCGGGAACCGCAGCCCCGCGAGCGTCAGGAGCGCAACAAGCTGAGCGTCTTCCAGCAGCCGGGCGACTTCTTCAACTGCCACGTGCTGCAGTGTCCGCAGAACAGCAGCTTCGCGGGAATGCTGAACGACAGCCGCTTCGACTACTACAGTCTGTACGGCCGGCCAGCGGGTGGGTAGGCAGTGGCCAGGATTTCCCTATAACTCCTTTTTAGCTGTGACCAATTCCAGTTGCGTGCCGGAGGTGGGACTTTTTGTGTTGTTCTCGACGCCGGCCAGCTACGCCAACGCCTCGCTGAGCTGCAGCAATGCCAGCGAGTTCAGGGGCAGCCTGGCCCATGTGGCCTCGGGGAAACGCACGGCAGCCTTGGCCCGTCTCCTCAACGAGCCGGGCATCTTCCTGGCCTACGTGGGACTCCACTACAACCGCAGTTCGGCGCTCAACCAGCGCGATTTCCGCAACGAGCAGCAGGAGAGCCTGCTCTGCTTCCTCTACCGGGCCTGGGATGCCGGGCATCCGCGGCTGGGGGGGCCGATGGCCAATGCCAGCTGCGTGGCTTTGACCCCGGGGGGGTCTTGGCAGACGGTGGGCTGCAGCCACCAGTTGCCGTTCCTGTGCGAGATTCAGGCAGCCGTGCACTCGGCCTCGGTGGATGGAGAACTCGACTTGGGTCCGAATGCAGCGGCCGAGTGCTCTAAGTGATTTTCTGAGAGGTTAGGTAACGGATGTTCACACCCGATTTATTCACTTCAGCTAATTTTTAAACACAAAAGCAAATTATATTCCTGGTAATAATAAAACCACCGCGCTTACTCGCTTCTGGGGCCAAATGGCGTGTGGAAAACCAATGGCGGCAGTCTGTGTGAGGGGAGCGTTGGGGGGGCCACCGTTTAGTGGTACTTGTAGTTCCTGTGGTGCTTCAACTTGGTGTAGTTAATCAAGTAGAAGAAAGTCATGCTGGCCACGGTCAGCTGGAAGAAGGGTGCGATGCCCGCACGCTTTGGGAACACGTATTTGTGTTGCCAGCGCCACCAGGCGCGGCTGAAGGCTCCGGCGATGGCGTTGGGGGTCTTGTTGCGGCGGCCGAACCAGGCGCCGAGCTCGCCCAATTTCACCTGTCCGAAGGGGACATCGGCTGGTGGTGGGTAGAATTAAGGATTTAATGTTATGTAAAGTATTTTTTTTTTTTTGGACAAAACGCGATTTGCCAAATTACGTAATTTGACGGCGGGGCTTACCTTTGCCGTAGTAGCGGGCAGGATCGTAAGGCCCGTGCACCTTGGCGTTGTACTCAGCTGGATAATCACCGAAACCCATCTTGCTGTGGATGTAAGTGAATTATTGAATTATTTTTCTGATTTTATTTGATTGAGTGTGAAAATTCAGCCTACCAGCCAGTGAATGTCAGAACGAGTGTTGTCGCCCTGCTCTCAGGACACTTAAGTTGACCCAACAGAAAATGGAGTCTATAATGTTAAGTTAACAGGGGACACTCCAACTTAATCCCTTAGGCCGGTTTTTTTTATACTTTTATCTTGAAGTCTAGAAGAGTATGAGAAGGAGAGTAGCATACAAATTTAGTCTTCTAATTACTTATAGTTCGGGCAACAGGGCAACCCTAGTTTATAAGTAACTTATATTTTTTAACGCAGGCATAGAATTTACAAATACTGTGGTTACCATTATTATTTAATTGTTTTTGAATTTTTATTTATGTTTTTTGTGTGACAGGCGACAATCATCATAGGGTTCCCGCAGTATGAGTCGAGTGTTTATAGTCGATAGCCGGCATTCGATTTTTCGATACACAGATATACAGAAATCAAATAAGAATTTTTGCCAAATTTTAAAATAATTTTTAAGACGCTATACAAGTAGGTGGCGTCGGTTGTGATTTGTTTGGATCTTGCAATGAAACTGGAGGAACTGCTAACGAAAGGATCTGCGTCGCCGCAGGACGACGACGACGACGAAAAGGTGGAGTCAAAAACAAAAGCCACAATTCTCCACGGACAAGCAGGGGAGGGGGCGGAAAACGCTGAAGATGCTGAGGAGTCTGTCGAAAAAGAATGCGCGGGTGGCAAAAAAAAGGGCACCAGAAAAAAACGCTCCCTCAACTGGGAGGAAGCTGAGCGGGTAAGCAAACCACCCCACCCGCCCAAACAAAACAAATCGTTAATTTTAATTCATCATTTCCCACTTTACAGTCCCTTCTCCTCGAAGTTATCAAATCCCGAGTGGAATTCGTCGAAAACAGAAGCGTCGACGCGAAAAGCATAAAGGCAAAACGCCTAGCTTGGTCGTATATCACAAAACAGTAAGTTCCCGCCAAATTCAAACCCCCCCAGACAATCTTAACTTACGCAATTTTCCTCTCCCCAAGATTCAACGCCATGAACTTTCGGCATCGCCTGCTGGAGCAAATCCAAGTGCAATGGCGCAGCATGAAAAACTCAGCCAAGCGGGAGCACCAACAAAAGCATCCCAAGACCGATCCGCTCGAAGGCATGCGAATGATCGAATTCATGGAAGAACTGCAAAAGGACCCCGTCGGCACCCGCAAGCAAACCCAAGCCTGCACCACGCCCAACACCAACGGCGGCAGCACTGCCAGCAACCTCAAAAAGGAGCTCCTCGAAATCGACGAGGACGAGGACATGCCCCTGGCCGCCCTGCCCAACTCCACAAACGCCAGCGAGGACACTCTACAAACTTCCACCATAGCCATACCCTCGCCGCCGCCGTCCACCGCTGGCGGGGACTCGCAGCACGAAAGCGGCCAGGGCCAGCCGGCGAGCACGCGACGCAAACGCGCCAAACCCTCGACGAGCAACAAAAGCGCGCGGTCCAGCGAGATTCTGGCCGAGGCTGAGCTCGACAAACGCACGCCCATGCGCAAGCGCCGGCAACGAAATGTAAGTCAAACCCCTCAGGGTTTTCCCTATTTTATTTGGGTTTTTTCCGCAGCTCTCCCAGGCTCAATCGCAGTCCGCCATGTCCGATGAATTCACCAACGAAACGCCAACGGTGGGTGTGCAGCATCTGAGCACGCTGGCCACGGGCTCCAACCCCACCGAGCCCTTGGTCAGCGTCCTGGACACCATCGAACCCAAGTACAAGCAGGAGCTCTTCAAGCTGCTGAAACAGGCCCGCCTCGCCGAGATCGACTACGCCCGGCGGGAGCACGAGCAGAAGCTGCGCTTCGAGCAGATGGAGCAGGAACTTAAGATCACCTACTACCGCCAGGAGCAGGACCTCAAGCTGCGCAACATGCGCGAAGAGCACGACCTGCGGCTGCGCCAGCAGCGCCGCGAGCACGAGGCCCGCCTCAGCGTCTTCAACCTGAGCTGCCGGTCCGGCGGCAGCTTGGGGAACGGCAACCACAATCAGCCGAATGCCGAGCTCCTCACGCATCTGACTGCCCGTTGCAATGCCAAGGTGGACTACAATAATCTGGACAGCTCGGCCGCCATGCAACCGTCGACCAGTTCGGAGGCCACGCTGGCGATCAACACGCCCGCTCTGGCCTACAATTAGTAGACGGCAGAACAACACACACACTCACACACACACACATACATACACTATACGAATTGCCAGTATTTAGGATATAAGGACATTTAGAGGAAACCCCCAGACCCCCCCAACCAGCGCCCCTACGAAAATCGAATGGAAATTGAAAATTTAGCTTAAAATGCGTTTAGCGAAATGTAGCCCCGGTCGGTCTCTGGTTCCCTAACTCCCCCTTGCCCTCACTCCACTCCACTAAGTCTAAAGGATAATGGATATACAAAATCGGATCAATACGAATACTCATGTTGCCACCAACGGCGGATGATTGCATCGGCCTCACCCAAACAAAGGACTGTCTCCCATTGCATTTCGAAGAAGTATTATTTACCCATCTGATATCTGATATATTATGTTTTAGAATCTCCAGAGGTTTTTATGGTTTCGTTTTTCTCACCATCGAAACAGAAAATAACAAACGGTTGTGTCGACTAAAATACTCACCACAGACGGACTCTCAACTCGGATCTTGTATTCCTTATAGACAGTATTTTCTATTAATGATATTATTTTTTTGTTTCTTTAAAAAGAAAACTATATTTTTTGTTTAAGTTTTAAGTTTTTTGTGTGCTCGTCCAAAATCGATTTTATTCAGAGTTTAAACTCTTTTTATATTCAATACGTTCAATACTGCATGTGTATTTCTGTACATCATAGACATACGCATACATCATCTACATTATATACATACATATGTAAAGTTAAGAATTCTTTTGTAAGTTTTGTGTGTACGTCGCGATGTCAAAGTTGTAAGTACAAGAACATTTTTTGTGTTGTATAGCGCTGTAATATTATATCCTGTCATTTGTGCTTCAGCTTACTAAATGGCATTAAATTAAATCGAAGTAGATAGACAAATCGTTTTGATTCTTCAAAGGGGAAATCGGGGATCGTCTGCAAGACATTAAAGATCCCAGCGAACTCTTGTTCTGGGTGCTGGGGACGGATCCTTGCCATTTGTGCAGCCCCATAACCCAATTTGAAAATGAAATCGTTTTAATTTCACAAAAATTAAAATACACTTAGAAGAACGAATAAATTAGAAGCTTCTCTTGTTTATTAAACTCTTCTCAATACGCGCCGTCGATTTTTTTCAGTGTAGAAAAAAGCAATTTCCCCGGCGTCTCGTTATCGAGTGACGAAAACATTTCGAAAACATTTTTGCATTTCAAATTACAAATCGAAGCTCCCGAGTTAAAGGCACGAAAATCCACAGAGAAAGAGAGAGGGCAAAAAAACCACACACACGCCCGCGCCGAACAAATTGTATTAATTTTTGTTCGCCGTCTTTTTCGTCGATTCCTTTTTCTATAGTTTCTCAGTCTGCGCAGAACGCCAAAGGCGCCAGTTGGTCAGCGGCCACCCGACGCGATCAATCGATTGACGACCGCTCGATTTAATTCTGCTTCTTAGTTGCTTGCAGTCGATAACTCCTTGACGAGCGAGTAAGACAGCACGAGTTGAGGAGGGGGGGCTCTACAAGTAACGGTAAATAAGAGCGAGCAAAAGCAAAGCAAAGAAGAAAGAAAAAAGTGCAATAACCGCGGCCACTAAAAAAAAACAAATTCGCCAAGAAAATGCTGCTCTTGTATGCGAAATACGCTTTTATGTTTTGGATTCTGATTGCCAGCAACAATGGCGACGTTGTGCTGATGCGTCAGTTGCCCAAAGACGAGACACTTATCCGCGTGGCCGCCTGCACGAAGCGTTGCCTGCTAGCCCCCCCACCCCTCGAACTACAGGCAAACGGAAAGTTTCGCAGTTGCCTGGACTCCTGTCGCGCCGTCGATCTGTTGCCAAAACCGCGCATAGTCCAAGAGAATTTCCAACTGACCTTCGTCTGCCGCACCCACGAGAGTCTCTCCTTCCGCATCAACTGGATCCAGCACGGCCAAAAGGCCACGGCCGCCAACTTGCCAGCGGCTGCCCCGCCGCCGGATGCGGTCTTCATTGTCAAGACCCACGAAACAAAGGCCCAACTGGACGAATCGTTGGTCTATATGGTGAGTGAAGCTTAGCCCTGCTGAGGATCTGATAATGTGTCTTTGATTTCTTTCAGTCCGACGAGAATTTCTTCACCATACCCCAATTGGCGCAGAATGCCAGCCACGACATCACCGTGCTGGCCGTGCATTCCGACGCGGAGTACTCGGTCATTGCCAAGGAGGAGACCTTCAGCACGCTCACCAGCGGCTATAAGCCTGGCTTAGTGGGCGAGGTGGCGCTAAAGGAGTTCCGCCAGCAGGCTAACCAGACGAAAAAGATAGCCGCGCGAATTGAATGGACACCCACGGAGAGTGAGTTATTTGAAAATGCTCCAAAGATTTTCCAATCTCTCAGGTCCTTTTTTCAGGTCGTAATTGCTTCTATGATCTTGTCCATTATTCCTCGGACAGCGCCAACATGCATTTCCCAGATCCTGTGCCCCTTCGCGATGTGAGTAGGCAGATTTGCAACCGAATCCCAAAACCAAACCAA
Organism: Lissocephala sabroskyi; assembly: GCA_037075105.1. Taxonomy (NCBI): domain Eukaryota; kingdom Metazoa; phylum Arthropoda; class Insecta; order Diptera; family Drosophilidae; genus Lissocephala; species Lissocephala sabroskyi. The sequence continues at coordinate 11,732 of JBAMCP010001423.1, read as the reverse complement.
CTGCCCTCCCGCAGGCCCAACTTCTGTTTAGCCACACCATCGAGGACCTGGACCTGGGGCAGCAATACTGCGTGGGCCTGCGCAGCACGAATCCCGAAAACGGCCTGGAGACCGATGCGGTCTGGCTGAGCTTTGAAGCGCCCAACTGTCTGGATTGGTTCAACCACAACTACACCATTTGCGGTGGGAAGAATTGACCGACGACGGCAGCTGACTTACTTTCCATCCTTGCAGCGCCTTTGCAGCCCAGCAATCTGAGCGTTGTCCAGTCCCAGGTCCACAGTCAGAATAACGTGGTCTCCTTCAATGTGACGTGGGCTGTGCCGCAGCAGTTCCCTGATTTCTACACGCTCCACGTCTACGATTTGTACACCGGCGGCGGCAAACTGGAGGCCAAGGTTTCCGGCAATCTGAGTTTCTTTTATGTGCCCCACATGCTTGTCTACGGCTCTCAGTTCGAGGTGAACCTGGTGGCCCACACGGCGGGCGGAACCAACAGCTCAATTCTGTACGTGACCAAATCCATGCTGGCAAATGGTGAGTTGGATTGGCCAGGCTCCCAGGCGTTTGTCATTTCCTTCTCGACCCCCAGACGATGGCTTCGACAAGCTGATTTTTCTGATGATCGTGCCGATCTTTTCCATACTCATGCTCGTGTCCCTGACGCTGTGCAAGCGGAAGACCAACATGAAAAAGTATCGCCAGCGCAGCAAGGACCTTGAGGTGAGGAATCCATTTGAAAGATTTCCTTAGTGAATTTCCTCTCCTCTGCAGGCCAAGGAGCAGAAGGCCACACAGAACCTGACCAGGCAGCTGAGCGACTTCCATTTGTCCTTGATGGAGAGCAGCGGCTGCCTGGCCAGCAGCCTGGACGACTCTTTGGAGGTGGAGCCGCACTCAGTGCG
>JBAMCP010001423.1:0-10727 GCA_037075105.1 Lissocephala sabroskyi | reverse complement strand
TTGTCCTTGATGGAGAGCAGCGGCTGCCTGGCCAGCAGCCTGGACGACTCTTTGGAGGTGGAGCCGCACTCAGTGCGATTGCAGGAGGTTCTGGGCGAGGGAGCCTTTGGCTTGGTGCGCCGCGGCATCTACAAGCAGCACCAGGTGGCCGTGAAGCTGCTGAAGGATCAGCCGACCGAGGAGGACACTCAGGCTTTCAAATGCGAAATCAAAATGCTTAAATCCGTCGGACGGCATCCCAACATCGTCGGCATTGTTGGCTACTCCACGAATCCCAACCGCATGATGCTGCTCATCGAGTACTGCAGCCTGGGCAACCTGCAGAACTTCCTCAGGTGGGCGAGGCGTTTATTTTACAACTCCTTTAACTTTGCCTTCCTTCCAGAGACGAATGGCGTTTCCGACAAGAGCGGCAGTTGTCTGACAGCGGCACGCGAGTGGAGGAGGAGGACAAATTGGCGGCTAATCGGCCTCCCATTGCGGCTGCCAACAATCAGTCCTACGGCCTGCATGGTCCTGACCTCGGGATAGAGAACATCGATGCGAATCTGGGTCAGCACACAGATGAGCGCCTCGAGGCGATTCTGCAAGGCAAATCCCACGAGAAGCGCCCTCCTGCCACAGCCATTACCGTGGAGAACCAGGCCTACTTTGATGTGGAAGCGGAGAAGACGAATCCTCGCTCCCGCGAACCTTTGAAGTACGCCGATCTCCTGGAAATTGCCGAGCAGGTGGCCAGCGGAATGGTGAGAGTTTCTCTAAAGCTTTTTAAAGACTTTTATATTGAAGGTTTGGCTTCTTTCAGGAGTTTCTAGCCCAGAACAAAGTGGTCCATCGTGACCTGGCTGCCCGCAATGTCCTCATTGCCCACGATCGCACCATTAAAATCGCCGACTTCGGGTGAGTTGCCTGCCCACGCGGGTCCGCGGGTCCGCTGCTCTCTGAACCTCTTCCCCTTGCAGACTCAGCCGCGATGTTTACCACGAGAACGTCTACAGGAAGTCGGGCGGCGGCAAGCTGCCCATCAAGTGGCTCGCCCTGGAATCCCTCACCCATCAGGTGTACACCAGCCAAAGCGATGTGTATGTAGATCCTTTTTAGAGAGAGCAAATGGTATTTCTGTACCCTTTACCCTTCTGTAAGAAGGGGAAGACTTGTCTATTTCATCTGTCAGTCTTCATAAAAGTTGTAAAAGGAGTTTTAAGGCTTAAGTTTATTATTTTTACCCTTACCCTTAAAAGGGGTAAGTTCTTAAATTCTTCAGATTACTGCCTGCCCTCTTACCCTCACTCCAGCCCACTTGTAATTCAGTTTCTCTGGATAGTAGAGTCACCCAAGCCAGGACTAAACAAATGTTCGTAGCCACTTCAGTAATTTATTCTTTGCTTTTTCCTTCCCCAGTTGGTCCTTTGGCGTTTTGCTGTACGAGATCACAACGCTGGGTGGAATGCCGTATCCTTCGATCCCGCCAAGCGACCTGCTGCCCATGCTGCGTCAGGGACAACGCATGAAACGACCCGACGGCTGCTGCGAGGAAACGTAAGGGTAACCCACCAAAAAGCTCTTACCACCGCGGTTTTATACCCTCAGGTTCCAGCTGATGGAGCGTTGCTGGTGCTCCGTACCCTCCCAGCGGCCCACGTTCTCGATCCTGCGGCAGCGCCTGGCCCAGATGAAAGCAGCAGCCACCGGCGAATCGATACCCTTGCGACAAACCGATCAATTATACCTCCAGCCATTGCAGTAGAGCGAGGGCTTTAAAAAGACAACTTCCGCCTTCCTGCTGTTACAGAGAGGGGAGGGGGAAAGCTCAACATCCTTGGCTTTTCAAAGGTAATCAAGGAATTTTGCATTTTATCCCTAGACATTTTACCCTACGCATTTTAAAATCTTTCGTTAAGCCAAATTTGATACCCCCAACCAAAAAAGTAAAAAAAACGGCCTTGTTTTTGAAAATTACAAAGGAAATTAATTGTAAATTACGGATTCCTTGAATAACAAAACGACGAACCAACCAAATGTGCATCCATTGCTTCAGCATCCGCCGTCGCCTATGCCCGCCCATACCCTACTCCTGCCCCTTCTGCCCCGTCGAGCTGATCGCCCACAACTGCAGCCAGCGGTGCAACCAAGAGCACCGCTTCTTCCTCCACCGCAAAAAGGACCAATGGGAGAACCCCTGCCCCTGCCACAAGCTACCCCGTCGCTGGCTGGACCTCAACCGCCCGCTCATCTTCCAGTTCGCCCAGCAAATGCAGCGCTCCCCCGAGGCCATCCAGTACATGCTGATTAAGCTGCTCTTCGCCGACTTCAGCGAGCTCATGCAGGTGAAAAACCAAGTCCGATCCTACAACGTGCCCATGACCGACTTCATGAGCTACGACATCGAAAAGGTCTTCGACAGCAAAGGCCAGATACCCAATCCCCTTGACCCCGAGGCCTTGGGCGCCCTCTTGCGCCAGATCCAAACCTATCTGCTGCGCCAGGTGGAGCTCAACTCCAAGTACAAATGGTACAACAACGGCGTCTTTGACGGCAACTTCGTGGCCCTGCTGGGCCCGGACAATCTGCTGTTGAAGCTGCTCCGCGGCCTGTTCGGCAAGGACAGGACCCTGGACGGCAGTCTGCTGTTCCCGCTGGAGAAACTGCTGGAGGTGATGCACACGGTGGATCTGCAGTGTCTGCTCAGCCGCACGGACCCCGACAAGCATTTGGAGTTCAAGAAAATCTCCGACTTGTATAGCCAGGTGGCTGGCGTAGACGAGGAAGAGGATTTGGAAGGCGATGCCACCACACGGACCAAGGTTTTCCCGCAGGAATGGAAGCGCCCTTATCCCCACACCATTCCGCCCAAGTTGAAGAAACTGCGCAGCATGGTGAGCGACAGTCCCAGGCCCTCGGAGGGCACCCAGTCCATGATGTCTGTGCCGTTTTTTGTCTACAATCCGTACAACAAGGACAAGCCGTGGACCTGGCACTCCAAGTTCCCGACGCTCAATCGTAATCTGCCCGATGGCGGGATCGATACCGCGACTTATATGATTATGAAGCGGAAGGGCTCCAGTGATGCTTCGTCTGCCACCAGACGCCGCAACTAGCTGGCCGTTTGGGCAGCTGGTTGCGGGGTTTGCTGTGTTTGTGGTTTTGTCCTTGAAGGAATCGCCAAGTGGTTTTCGTTAAATACAAAATCAAATTCAATTCGCAAAATCAATACACAAAACTTAAACTACACTCAAAAATATATACAGCAGGGATCCCCGGACTAACGTCGACTGTACCCCAGTCCCAAAATATTACGAGCCTGCAAAAAAACACTCATCAAAAAAGGATAAATTGAGGGCTTTGCCGGTTGACTTACCGTGACGAAGGCCGAGTTGAAGGAGCGCTGGAAAGTGTGCGTCATGCCTTCGGTCTGGCTGAGCATCATCTGCAGCTGGACGGCCTCGTCCATGCGCTTCTCCAGGAACTCCCAGGTCTGAACCTGGCCCGGCGACTGGTCCTGCAGCAGGTACAGTTCCGTCATCTTCATAATGGTGGCCAGGCCAATGCGACGCGTGTACCAGCCGAACTGCCGGGCAAACAAGAAATCAAAAGTCATTCAGCTCCAGCCCAAGGATTTCTACTTACGTCCACTGAACGATCCCCGGAATAATAGCACACATCGTCCACTAGGGTAAGGACCTGGGCCAGCGCCGTGGAGGCATTTTGCGGCTGGGCTATGAGGGCCATGGCCTGGGGCCATTGTGATTTGTAGGGCAGAATCATTTCCAAGCGCCGGCGCACTGCATCCACCAGGAACTTCAGAGGATTGCTGATCTCCTTCTGCCCGTGGGCCGTCTCCTGCTGCATCCACTCCACCAGCTGGGCATTGCACTGCCCATTGAAATGGCTGACCAGGGCGAAGCCTCCCTCCGGGAACATGCCATGGATGGCGCTGGGATAGCCGCTCTCCTCGGCCCCCCGCACGATGGCATTGCGGGACCAGCCCAGCTCGGCCACATGCGGCAGGGCGGCGTCCAGGATCTTCTGCCTCACGGCATCCACTTTGGCCTGCTTGGCTTGTTGCTTGCTGTCCTCCTCGTGGGGCTCGTCTGGGGCGGAGCTGCGGGCCTCGTGTTCCCGTTCGCGTTGCTCTTCGCGGGCCCGAAAGTCGTCCAGGCGCCCAGAGTCGCCCGGCGTTGAGGTGGCCAACTTGCGGCAGCTCGGCGAGGCCGGCGGCCTGGGCTGGAAAGTGTGAAACGCTGACTCGCCCCACATGGGCAGACGGGCGGCGGGGCTTGGTGGGGGCTCTGAAAACAAACGCCAAAAGCACAAAACGCATGAGCCGTAGATTAACGAGCCCAGTAAACTCTGTCCCAGTGCAGTGGTCATGGCGCATTGAAGGCGAGAGTGGCCGGCGGCCAAAGTTGGCTGCGCAATTAATTAGCGTGGTTAACGTTCCGTAGAGCCAAACTGGCCTAAACTGTGGATCTTGGCCTGGTCGTTTAAGGCGTCGTCATGGCTGAACGGGCAATTAGCACTTTTCTGGCCCCCAATTCGCCCGCCTGGCGGGTTTTTTTTGCGCGTTTCTCTGTTGTTATAGTTTTGTACCCCTTACCCTTGCCGTAGAGGTCGCGGGGTATAAACAAAGAAAACCTAACCAGAGGTGGGGAATTTTCATTGCAAGGCACTGTACCCCTTTGTCTCCCCTTTGTCACAGGGTAAGGGGTATAAAAAGTTAGCAAAAAGACAATGGTAGAAACCAGAGTCGTCTTGTGTTTAATTATACCCTTACCCTTGGTAGGCATGATAAGGGGCACGAGTGAGGTAAGGGTTTTTTTTTGTACCCCTTACCCTTGCCGTAGAGGTCGCGGGGTATAAACAAAGAAAACCTAGCAAGAGGTGGGTAATTTTCATTGCAGGGCACTGTACCCCTACCCTTAGTTGCAGGGTAGTGGGTATAAAAAGTTAACATCAATGTAAAGACAGTAACTGGAGTGGTCTTGTGTTTAATAATACCATTGCCCTTGGTAGGCGGGGTAAGGGGCACCAGAAGGGTAAGGGTGATTTGTACCCCTTCTCTTTCCGCAAAGGTCGGGGCATAAACAAAGAAAACCTAGCAAGAGGTGGGTAATTTTCATTGCAGGGCACTGTACCCCTCCCCTTAGCTCAGGGTAAAGGGTATTAAAAGTTAACAATGTAAAGACAGTAACTGGAGTCGTCTTGTGTTTAATTATACCCTTACCCTTGGTAGGCTGGGTAAGGGGCACGAACAGTTTAAAAAAAGGTCAAAGGACAAAAGGATAACGCGTCATTGCTGTTGCAGCGGCTTAATCCGGCGAGCCCCGATCTCCAGGCACTCCTGCGTGCGCAGCTGCAGGCACAACAGCGACTCCAGATTGAGTATGGAACTGCTCAGGACATTCAGCTTCTCCTCTTTATCCATTTTTAAGCGCTCGTTGCTATCACCCGTCGAACCCGCGGCATTCGGTATATTCACATCCATCAGGCTCAGCTGCTGCTCCATGAGAGCATCGTCCGTGGCACTCTTGCCGGACCTCACGCGCTCCTTGTACGCCTTGTAGTGGGCCAGCGAGAAGTCCAAGGCCGTGCTGAGCGGCTTCATCAGCTTCTCCTCGACCTCGCGCTTGAAGTCCCAGAAGCCCGTGCGGTTCTGCCGGTCGGCCAGCGCAAAGAACCTTACAATGTTCAAAGCATTGCACAGCCGGTCCGAGTTCATCAGCAGATCCGAGCGCACATCCTGCGGCAAGACGCAGACGCTCTGCATCAGCATGCGCCGGAAATGGGAGCCGCGAAAGAACTCCGGCAAAGGCTGGTCCTTGGCCCCAAACTTCATGGCTTCGTGCACCATGTCCTTGTACAGGCTGCTCAGGTAGCCCAGCAGCCCGTCATGGTTCAGGCTGTCCAGCAGGTTCTTGACTATGGCATACTGCCCCGCAGTATCGAAGGAGCCCACGTAGTTGCGCAGCACATGCAGGCCCACCTGGCGCACCGAGACAATCGGGGCATAGCCGACAATGGAGCAGAGGACATCGCAGAAGCGCTTGTGGACCTCGATCTGCAGCGAGGAGTGGTGGATGGGCTGGTGGAGCTCGCCGAGCAGATGCTCCATGAGGCGGATGCCGCAGTGCTGGAGCGAAGGCTCCGGCTGCTCCAGCAAGACGACCACCAGGTAAATGCCCGACTCGAAGAGGAAGAGCGGCGAGTAGACCTTGGGGGCGTTGGCCGGCAGCTGCTTGCCCACGAACAGGGCATGGTAGTACATGCCGAGGGCATGGAGCGGCAGCTTCTCCTCGATGGTGAAGACGTTCTTGCTGCTCATCTCGTAGACGCCGCGCGAGGAGTCGAGTTTGCGCGGCCAGCGCGCCCGCTTCTCTACCACGCCGAGCAGGTAAAACGGATCGCCCATGCAGGCTGAAATGTCGGCCACGATGGTCTTGATGATCTCCTGGACGTAGGACAGCGTCAGGTCCGAGCGGATGAAGCTGGTCTCGAGCAGGGCCAGAGGCTTGCCCAGCAACTGCACTAGGAAGCAGGCGAAGGCATTGCGCCGCGACAGGCCGCAGTCGCGGAACTTCTGGTCGGGCATGCGGCGGTCATGCTCGACGATATTGGCCACAATTGGAGCGTAGAATAACCCCACGGTGATGTAGTGCTCGATGAGGTTTTGGACCTGCTTCTCCTGCTCGAGGAGATGGGCCTGCTTTTCGTCGTAGCCCTCGCTGAGGTAGTCGGGCAGCGGCAGCTCCTGGAGGCAGCCAAAGACCGAGTGCAGACACCACTCGACGGACTGGGGCTTGGCGTTGCCCTGGCGCGTGAGGACCACCTGGAGGGCCCGCATGAAAGGGGTGAAGATCTCAATGCTGGTGCTCTCCTCGACGCGCTCCATGAGCTCGAGCGTGAACTGGTTGAGGGGGGCAAAGCGGGCCACCTCCTTGAGCAGCTGGCTGACCGTGTCGAAGAGATCGGGCGAGCCTTGGGAGACCTGGTCGGTGAGATTGGGTAGGATGATCTCGTTGTAGAGGTCCATGGAGATGGCCGGCATGAGGACTTCGTTCTTCTTGGCCTCGACGGGGCTGGTGAAGAGCATTTTGATGCCGTCGAATTGTTTTTCAACGAGGAGACGCTTGATTAGGCGGAAGAGATTTTCCGCCGCCTCGTCTTCGGAGTTGGGATCCATTTTTTTTATGTTTTTGTGGGGATTTGTTTTTTTACTGGCACACGCAATTTGCGGGCAATTTGACACTTTTTAAACAGAAATTTTGTATGAGATTTTTTTCTCACCGGCATTCACATAAAAGTCAAACGCGCAGAGGGAAGGGAGGGCAAAAACAGCTGTTCGGTGTGATGTTGTAATGGGCGCGATGGAAATTCTGGTTGCCAGAAATGTTGTGGCGCGCAAATCGCAGCCTGTGATTACTTACTTAGGCACCGTCCTAGTGTGTAGAAACGGATTATTTTGTTTATGCACCGCACAGTTGCCATTTTTGCGGCTTGAACAACTTGAACCAACTGTGTGAACTGATTTGCCTTATTTATGGACTTAGAATAAGAGAGGGAGAGGGTAAGCAAGCACGCTTAGGGTTGCTCGCTGTTTTATCGACGATAAATCATATTCGCCAAAAAAAAATATGCAAGTAAAATAATTTAAAGCAGTCAAAATTGCAATCTTATTTTTTTTTTAATTTCATTATCAAGTTTCGCTTTAAAAAAACCAAGAATTATTGGCTTGCATGTGGGTACACCGTAAATTAATCGAATGGTTTTCGATAAGCAGAGTTTAATTTGCAACTTGCAAAAAATATACTTTTTGCTGAACGCAACAAACCATAAATTAGGTATCCATGATATTTTACTTAATTTTTGAGCTATAAGCGGGTGGGGTTTGCGGCTAAAGTGCCGTACATATAATCACATTTTTTTCGATAGTTACGAAATCAGGGCTGCTTTGAGAAACCATTTTCACAAATGGCGATTTCTTTTTGACATCTCAGTACAACAGGCCGCACGTGTTTTTCCGCTATAGCTCTGTGTAAAATTAGAACGAGATCAATGTAATTATAAAATTTGTGCTTCGAACGAACTGTCGAACGTTTTTTTCCTAACTCCCACATTTTTCCTCCCGACGCGCGTGTGTGTGCCTGGTATTTCTCTTTTCCAGATGAATCCCGAGAAGCTAAAGAAGTTGCAAGCGCAGGTGCGCATTGGCGGCAAGGGCACTCCTCGTCGCAAGAAGAAGATTGTTCACTCGACCCCCGCTACCGATGACAAGAAGTTGCAGTCATCTCTGAAAAAACTCTCCGTGAATACCATTCCCGGTATCGAGGAGGTTAATATCATCAAGAATGACGGCACCGTCATTCATTTCAACAACCCCAAGGCGCAGGCTTCGTTGCCAACCAACACCTTTGCCATCACCGGTCACGGCGAGAACAAGACAATTTCGGAGATGTTGCCCGGCATTCTGCCGCAATTGGGTCCCCAGGACATTAGCCAATTGAAGAAGATTGCTTCAGAGATTGCCAGCAAGAGCGGCGCTGCTGGTGGTGCTGCCGGTGCCGGCGCCGATGCTGCTGACGATGATGTGCCCGATTTGGTTGAGAACTTCGAGGAGGTGGCCATTGCTGGAGCCAAGGGCTCGCCGGCTGCTGCTGAGACTACTGCTGAGGCCAAGAAGGCTGGTGAAGTGACGGCATCGGCCTAAGACACGGCCAACTTGCCTTTCCTTCCTCCCCCAACCCAGCATCAGTCAACCAACACACACACACACCCCACACACACACACATCCAAACAAAACATACGACAGATGAGAGAGCGAACTGGGAGCTCCGCCTGCCGCCCCTCTTTCGATTTCGAGTCTTAAAATAATTATATTAATATAAATAAGGGAACTTCAGAACTTAAATTTACTAGTTATAGTGCGAAACGCGCCTGAGCGACAAACCAACCAACAACAACAACATCATGTACAACAAACAATGTATTTCCAAGCGATTAAAAGCACGTTTCCACTACCCAAAAACTCACATTTCCCTGCCCCCACCCACCAGCCACCCATTTAAGCCATAATAGTGATTTAACCAAGGACAGGACACTCCATTTGCAGTCATTGCCAGTTGCGCGCCGGGAGAAGGAGACGCCGCCAACCAGAGGACGAAAGGAACGGAATAGTTTTTAGATTAGATTCCCCCTCCCGCTGCCCTCCTTCCCCGCCCCAAACAAAGTCCATTCGGCTTCAACCAACCGGCAGATAATCGAACCAGAATTGTTACAGAAATTACTTCTTTTTTAATGGTTATTTTTTAAAACTATTTTTTAGACTATCGTACATATGAGACAAAGTCGAAAATAAAATTGTATAAAAAACAATTGCCCGAATTTCGGCTCTGGAAGCTTCGCCTGGAGAACTTCGCCTCCAGCGTCGCTTGCATAACAAATCGCCGGCTGTCTGTGTGTTAGAGGGAGAGAGGGCGAGTGGGGGGCGGGCCGGCCACCCACCCGTTACTATTTTAAAATCGACCTCATAGAGACGAAAAGAACCGTGAAGAAAAGAGCAACTGGAAAAGGCCCCCGAAATATTTAAGAATATATTTCTGTCTATTTTTTGCTCTCCATTAGCCGCGGAAATTTCAATTCGACAAGCTGGGTTAGCAACACCTCAACTGGAATTGATAGGGGCAGGGGCTGCGGGGGCAGCAGAGCAAATCAAAGAGCGCGAGAGGAAGAGAGAGAGAAGCACGCGGTGAAGACAAAAACTTGGTGACATTGAGATTTTCGGGTTCAAGCGAGTGTGTTAGCCAGCGAGAATAACTCTTAAAAGGCCAATTGTTTAATTAGAAATATAGATATTAATTTAGAAATGCGGGCGGCCCTCTCTCTCTTCAAAACACTTAACGTATGCGTGTGTGTGTGCGTGTGTTTATGTTGTAATTTTTGGCACAAAAATGATTCACACGGAAGTTTTCTTGAACATTCCAAAAAGAGGCGGTGGGGCTTATCAGCTTGTGACTGACCGCAAGGGTAAGGCGGCCGGTTAAGCAGTAATTTGCATGGAGTACATAATCGCTTATATACAATGAGATAAAAAACCGCAAATAGTCCCAACAACAGGCTATGTATAAGTAAGTATTTAATTTGTAAAAATCCAATTCAAGGTTAAGGAAATCATCGGATCGGTTCGGTCTTTCTGTGGGAGTGTCGACAACCCTGACTGCTTGGATTTGAAAGCCCGGGCAATTCCGATAACACGGATCTATCGTTTAGCCGGTACAACTGGTAGAGCTGCCATCGCTCATAAAAATTTGAAATAAACTGGCGTAATTTCGCAAACAAATATTTATGCGTTTTAATTTGAGTAATTCCTAAGCCACCAATAAATAAACACACAATTTATGCTGTTTCAAAAATCATTCAGTTGGTTTTTGGCAACTTTGTTTGCGCCCGCAGAAATCCAACTGGCAATACTGGCCAAACATCTGGTTAGTTTTTACGTGGCTTGGACCTAAAAAACAACAATTTACACAGGGCATTACAAAAATATTTACATTTTGTGTGTGATATTTGCGTGTATGCAACAACAACAAATTCAATGTGTTTGGTGCAAATACTTCCGCGCTAAAGTAGAACCCCCCACTAAATGAAATGTAAGTCGGACCAAACAACTCGGCCAGTTTTACCCTCGAAACTCTCAGCATCAGCCATAAATTCCCACTGCAACAGGAGTCCA
>JBAMCP010001422.1:0-22190 GCA_037075105.1 Lissocephala sabroskyi | reverse complement strand
CACACACGCACACATAACTTTTAACCCTTCGAAAGAGCAACAAAAACAACAAAAAGACGAGCAGGCAGGAGCAAAAGAAGCCAGGAATATGAAATGTGTCCACATGACCAACATCAAAGGCGGTCTGTTTATCTAAGGATAATGCATTTGAACCAGTGGAATGTCAAAATAAAAACGTGTTTCCAAACGCAATCAATTGAAATTAATTTGCATAAAGGAATCTCCATTCCGCCCACGCCCTCCCCCACAAAGTACCAGCATCAACGGCAGCCACGCTTAAAATTCCTTCCTGCAAAATGTAACAAAAATGTGAGTAATCGGATGGACGGGAGGACAGACCAACTCGGACCTGACCTGGACCTGAACCTGAACCTGGAGCTGGCTAGGCCGCCGTGGGGTGAGTTTTTGTTGCTTGATTTGTGGCTGGCGTTCTTTAGGTTTTAATTTGTGCCTAATGACAGAGGTTCGAGTTGCCAAATGAGTGACCAAAAAAAGAATACCCCAGCCCCTCCGGGGGAGTGACAAACGGTTTACTAGCCAGCCACGCATTTCAAATGGGCTGGGGAAGTGGGGTTGGCATCCTTACCACCCTCCTGGTTGGGCCTCGTGTGCTGGGTTTTTTCCCCCGGATGCACACGCACATGAGCATGCCGACAACCAGTTGACCCCCGGAGGGCATTTTTGGTCCACAGAGCGCAAAATTTGAGAGGCCGACGCTTTTTGGCGGGTTGTGTGTTGGCACAGCTGAATTTTTTTAGGGTTTAAAATTAATTAAGCGGAAGTGAAGTGAGTACATTTGATTGTTTTAGGCAGTTGCTGATTTTACCTAATACCCTCCCACCTAATTTACCCCTCGCGTTTCTATAGGGCAGGTGGGCCGTAGGGAAAACTCGTTAAAGCTAAATTAACTGACCTCCAATGTGGGAAAAATTTAACTTTAAATTTACCACAAAAACACAGCAGTTTATGCCTTCCAGCGACGTCGTGTTCTAAGGCATTTTTAGGATAGGGAAAATATATAAATTTGAAGAAAGCCAAACACAGACATTTTCACAGAAATCGTGATATTTTTAATAATTTTATTCCCCTATAAAAAAAGTTACCCCTTAAAATAAAGGGGGGAAATACAGTGAAGAACTCTGGCTGTTTTGGATCGAAAGATTATCGCCTTTAATTGCCCATGCAGCCTTGTTGTGGTCCTTTCTTTCTTTAAGTCCTCTCAATGCTTCCCCGATTTGTGTACCCTATTTTTATACCCTAAGCAAAATCGACAGTGAAGGCCTTAAAACAAGAGAACAGTTCCAACTCCCAGAGCGAAAGAGAGTGGGAAATAAAGAAGAGAGAGAGAGAAAAAGAGAACGGCAGCACCCGAAGGCCGGGGGCTGGGGGCTTTGAAAAGGGCAAATTCATCTATTTTGTTTAATTAGTGCAAGTGACTCGTCGGAATTGAACAAATCATCGGGGCCTTGCGAACTGCACCCAACCGATGGCCTCTGATATTTCCAAACAAAAAAAAAAATAACAAAAACCACACACACAAACATACAAATGGGCATTGTTTACTGTCACTTTGGGCCGCACACCCACAGCCACACCAAGGACATAACAGACGGTGGTGGAGGGGGAGGGGGAGGTGTCAGGCTGGCGCCATAAAACAAGGACGAAAATCACGCAAACTTTTGGCCCATTGCACAAATAATTGAAAAGCAAGCAACCTCCACCGCCCCACGAACCACTGAGCCGCATTCACACCCACAACTTTTGCCGATGACAATCATCAATCATTTCGATTTTCGAGGTGTGTTTTTGGGTGTTTTTCGTATTAGAAAAGCATTACGTTGCGTGTTGTGTTGTAAGGACCAAAACAGGACACCGCTCCGTTCAGCTGACCGGGGGTGGGCCGCGGCTGCAAAATGGATTAAATTATCCAAGCCGACTGTAAACCATCTTAAAGTTCAGGCCCAGGATATGCCCATCTAATTGCCAGAAAGCAAACACGAATTGCAATAAAAGTTTATTTGCAATAAATACAGGACGTAGCCCAGGCAAAGGCGAAGCTTCTGAATTTTTTATTTTGAGAAAAAAAACACGAGAAAAATATAAAATTGAAAATTCAATTTCGCAATCGTTGCCTGGTCGGGCCCGTCCCCGTGTCCTGGCGACACCCGAGACAACCCAAACGGCAAACACGAGCACACCAAAGCCTGAATTACCCTTGTACTGGCAGCCCCCACCTGCCAGCCACAACCCACCCACCCCCCCACCGAGGCGGAGGTAGCCGCCGTCGAAGATTAAAAACGACAAACTTCTGAGAGCAGCAACAAAGTCGAGAATTGCACCAGACAACAAGGCCGCCATCAGCATCGCGCAGGATGACAGCGAAAGGGGTGAGGATTGGATTCATTAAGGGCATCCAGCCAGTCGCCCCCTCCTCCCGATTGTCGTCGACTCGAAAGTTTCTCAAGGCCCGCAACCGAGCTCCCCCCTTGGGGGTAGACGCGCCTTATTGGACATTCACGTAATAATAATTAAAAACATAAAATAAAAAAAAGTTGCGCCAACAAGGGGTTAATCCCTGCTTGGCCCCGTTGCCTTTGTCCCAGAAGGAAAAAAATAAGTAGATGGCAATGTTTTAGCGCCAAACATTATTAATTAAACCATTTCCAGGGTGCTTAGCCAGGGAAAACTCATTTTTGTTCTAGCCCAAGTTGTTTGTCGCTCGGCTTGGCCCACGCCCCGTCTCCTGGAGCTTCCTTAAATTATGCACCTATTAATGTTTAAAAATGCAAAAGCTCCGAAATGCCCAAGCGGCCAACTCTTTACCTTTTTTTGGTCTTCGCCCCCCGAAAACGAAAAAAATAATAAGCCAGGCCATCAAGTTTTATGGGGTAAAATATGAAATCCCATCTTCTTTTGGGTGGGAATTATGGGAATTTCTTAGCGCTTAGCCGCACTGACAAATGAGCGAGTCTAATGCGGAATTACTTCGCTAAAACGACCATCATATCGTCTAATGGAATCGGTCATCTAACCATCTGGTGATCCTACCAAATCGCAGCTGCAGGCCGGGCACCGGCCACACAAAGTGGCTTAAAAATTAAACCAAAAATTGGAGCAAAATCTGACATACAATTAAATCAAAAGCCGTGTGGGAAAATTCACTCAATTTTCCGGGAAAAATCTTAGCTCCCAACACTTAAATATCGTTTGCTTAGCAAGCTCCACTTCAAGGTCTGTGAATGAATGCGAAATGAAAAGCACACAAGCTCAATAATCTTAAGAATCCCCTCTATAATCAAATATGGATTAAAGGGTAAATTAAGAAGCAGAAGAAGAAGTTCGAGTTAAAGAGAGAAAATGGGGTCGAAGGTAAGAATAAAACTTAAAGAACAAAGGGTTTGTTTAAGAATAAGATTACAATTTAAATTACAACAGAAAAAAAGTGTACTTTACCCTCTATAATCGAACATGAATTAAAGGGTAAATTAAGAAGCGGAACCAGAAGTTTAAGTTAATGTGAGATTTTCGGGTACAAGTCGAGGGATAAACTTGACGAACAAACGGTTTGTGTAAGAATAATGTTACAATTTAAATTGCAACCGAAAGAAAATATTCACTTTAAGAAAAGAAATAGGAGAAAGCCTTAGGGTATTTAAAAGTATATAGGGGTATAACACACATTTTAAAGATCCTAATAGTCAATTACTAAATATCTAAGACAACCTTAAACATTTTTATGTACGAGTTACAGGATTTGGGAAATATTAGGACATTAAATTAGCCCTGAATTTATGAATAGTTTTCAATTTCATAGCGAGTTCTGGACAAAGTAATGTACGTTATATTCGAACGAAAGGTATATGTAAATTTGGGCAGAGAAATATAGAAGAGGTGCAAGTTAGGGTACAAGATAGTGAAAGGGTATAAAATACTATATCAAAGAAATTGCAGGTTCAATAAGGACAGAAGAAATTCTTAAAACCTTTTCCTCTGCTAAATTGCATTTTGAAATTGTAGTTCCCAATCAACAGTCAATTCACTGGAGAAATTTCGAGGTATTTAAAAAGGAGACCTCTTGCCATTCTCATTTTACCCTTCCTGCCCTTAACAGTATTTAGGTCATCTTTAAGTCTTTTATATTTTTGTTTCTTCAATGAAAAAAAGTTTTTATTTGTGTGGCTTAAGTTTGATGCGTGGTCGTAGCTTTTGACAGGTTCTTAACTCAATTTCTAGATCTTTTCTGAGCAATTTCAGCAAAATCCCCCAAAAGAGCAAACCAAACAAAATTCGCACAACTTCGAGAGGGTGTTGTTAAGCAGACACACACACACACGCACACCATCTATATGAAATCATAAATATCAGCAAACACAAAGACTTTTATACACTCGTTGGAGAAAATTCCGAAACACTCCAGCGTCCGTGCGACCCACTGAATCGCGAGGGGGGTAGACGCCCAAAAGACAGACTCAATTTATTTATACAATAAACGTTCTATAGAGTTAATCACTGTGAATAAATTTATACATATGTAGGCCTAAATGGCGGTGGGCGGTGGGCAGGCATGCAGCCGCACAGTTGGACGGGTGAGCCACAGAATTCAACCACAGAACACAACCGCCGCAGTCAGCCATTTAAGGAAACATTTTCAATTAAGGGAAAATACCTTAAGGTAACGCTCAAATCACTTAAAGAAATGATAATCACTTTGTACACACACACACACTCACGTACAGCCGCACATACACGTGCGTTTCTGGTTGCCTTGAGGGCAAGGGCATGGGTGGGTGGTAGGGTGGTGATTTGAGTTTAGTTTCGGTTGCTATTTTGCCCGACTTTCTGTCGAGTTCACAGTTTCACAGTTTACCGTTTTTATTCGGTTTCTTCTCCAGCCTCTGACCGGGCAGGGGAGGAGCGGGAGTGGCGTTTGTTTTCGCAGCGGATTAACCCGCCGACGACGAGCCCAGTCAAGGATAGAGAAATTCACCTGCAGACGTCGACTTCGGGTTACTTTTCTCTATTGGAATTTCGCATTTGCCCAACGCCCCCTCGCCCAAGCGATTTTGCGTGGCTGACGGCGCACAGTTCAGGGGTCACAAGGCGGTTGGTTGGCGGCTGTTTGGTAGCCTTTGCCAAAAGGAAAAGGTAATTTACTAAATAATAGGGTCAAAGACAAATATTGTTGTGGGTTTGTCTGTCCGCAGATAACGACGACTCAGACCTTGAGCGCCAGAAAGAAGGAGTGAGGATTTTTACCCTTCGGCTCGTTGGGCGTTGTGCGTTTGTGTGTGCGTGTAAAGTGTGTATAAGTTACCAGTTCCAGTGGCAATTGTTGTCGATTAAGCAGCGGAAACAGGATTATCCAGCATATGAATAAGGCAAATAAATTTTACCCGCCGGCGGGATTTTCAATTCCTAACAGACACAGAGAATCAGCAACCGGCAATCAGTCTACGGAAGTCCACTTTGGGGAGAGAAACCACCGCATTTAAGCCATTCAAGCCATCAGAGGCATTTAAAGGAAGCCTTCAAAATTCTACTTTAGGTATGCGTTTTAAAGTAATCAATATGACGCCTCGATTGGCTTTTAAAGGGTAGATGACAAAACAGATCTATTTCCCAGGACAGATACGAAAATGACAGATATAATCCAAAGAAGTAAGAGGGATAGAAAAGCCTTATTCCCCAGACATAACTACGAGAGAGAACTTGAAGAACCCCTTGAAATCGTTTAATACTTAGTATTTTACCCTTCACCCCGATAGAGATACAAAAGGTAAATGCTTTTTGATGACCAAAAAGACCGATTTCTCAGAATCTATGGAAGTAAGAGGAATAAGAAAGCCTATTCACCCGCTTAACTTTGAGAGAGAACTCAAATAAATCCTTAAAATAGTTTAATACTTAGTTTTTTACCCTTCACAAGACAAGACAGACGAAGGGTAAATTCTGTTGAGGGTAGGTATCGTAGGTACGTAGCCTATTTCAAGAGAATAATAAAAGTGTACCCAACGCAGATATTCAATATGAAGCTAAGCAAGAATTCAATAATTCACTTACCCCTTACGCGAAATCGATTTCTGTAAAAGAGAAAGAAAAAGAAATAAATTTCCATTTTAATTTAGTTGGTAAGCAAATGTTATTTATTTAATCAAAATCAATATGTATGCAAGTTAGCACGTACCCACCAATATATTTCTTACGAATAATGGAAACTACCTTCGATCCGTACGATCAAATTTCTTCGTACGATTCATTAAAATTATGACTAAAATAACAGAGCCTTAGAGGTATTAATAGTAGTAATAAAATTATTATAAAAAATAAACCCAAAACTTTGACAGAAAGTCATCCCCCCCCCCCCCCTCCTCTTCTTTTTTTCTCAAATCCCACAAGACTTATATTAAATGACCACCCAAACAAATGATGCTGCCGATTCGGAAAACAAAAGAAGCTGAAGAAGAAAAACCGAAAAATCCATTTACAAAAATTCCATTCTCTTTATACATTCCAAGGTTTATTTAATATAAGAATTAATTTTTAAGCTTTTAGTTCTTTCGTTCATGCAACCCCTGATTATCATTCCCTTCAATTTCGCTTTCATGATATTCAGCATTGGAATTAATACATCCAGAGCAATTTGAAGGATATCTAAAATTTCCCTCAATAGACTGATTGTCGAACAATTCAAACAACTTGGCAAGAAGTTCATCTCAGAGACTTTAGTCCCCCACACTTTAACAATCTTTCTTAACATTGCTTCACTTAAATTAGTCCATGGATTAACTATAAGTTTGTATATTTTAAAGAAAGATTCTGTTCAGTTCCTCAATTAAATAATCGGGTTAATTTGAAAAGCTTTCAATTTCGTATGCCATTTTTGTGAATCGCCTGAATGAAAGCAGTGCAGTTTGGTGGTCAAAAAAACATCACGAATACGTCGCCACACAATTTGCTCCATTTTTTAAAGCTCTAAGTTTGCATGAAAATGTTTACAAACAATGCAACAATTGGAAGTCCGGATTACTGAGGTAAGCGATACATCAAGTGATACTGCAATGGAAACCACTCAGTGTCCGAATTATCAGTTGTCTGCTTCATTGAGATTATAGAATAAATTTCCCTTAATGACAACCAGTTAATATTTTATGTACTTTATCTGTAGAGATAACTTTCGTTTCCAATGTAAGCCATGCAGAATAAGTTTAATTTTCTGAACCTGAATTGCATTTTATTCCAGCCACTGAAACTTACCCTTCGTCAAAGAGAAAAGGAAACAGTAATAGGAATTTGTTTAGGCTTAGACCCCAACAACAAAGAATATTGTGAATCCTCTCTGTGAATCCTATAAATTTACTAACAAGCTCGCCGTCGACTATTTGAGATCCCCAACCCGCCAATTTATCAAAAAGTATCTCACTAATCAGCCCTCTAAATAGAATCAAGTCTCCGTAACGACCTCCGTTAGAAGGTCCTCCAAAGAAAAATCACTTAAAATTATAATCCCACCGCCTCGGCCCCCAAAAAATAACAAGGAATTTCCAAGGAAATCCAACAAAAAAAAACATACCCCTCGCGTTATAAAATATGAAACATGTCAACAGCGGAACAAACACCATTATCCCATCGGCGGAACCAGGAACCCCCGCCCACCCCCCGTATCAGTCGCAGGACTTACCCACGCCCCCACCCCCGCCCGCTCTATGGACGTAATCAGTAAGGATGTTTGTGCAAGTGATTTACCGTAATTTCTAAAGTAAAAAATGAAAGTTAAATTGTAAGTAAACACGGTCGTACTGAAAGTAATATTTTTTTAATGCAAAATTTGTGGCTTTTACGAGGGCACAACTGCTGTGCCAACACGGCCTGATGGGATGACCAGAATGCCCGACAAGGCCAAATTGGCAGATGGGGTAGACGGGAAAACTTGTTCTTTGATGCAAGAAATTTTCCTCAGTTTCTCTTTACTTTCGTTTCCTTTTTTTCCCGCCCCTCCACCGGCCAGGACATTAAGTAGTAGAATGTTGTCTTTATAACACTGTGAAAACAAACAAAGGAAAGGTCACGGCCCGCCCTCGGCCCGGGGAAGACGACGACGGCGGCTCACCCCCGCCAACAATTTTTCAATAAATTAGGTTTCTTTACAGATTCCCGGGTGTCCGTCGCTGTCGTCCGTCATCTCTGGGGCGGCGGCCGCGACCCGTAAGCAAATCACCCCCCAGGAGAAACTTTGCCTTGCCAGGCTCTGCCCGCCGCCACCGACAGCCATTTGCCGGCAGCCTTGGGCCTGCAGAAGTCGCTGATTTATGTGCTTTTTAATGCGGCCAAAGTAAATGTCATTTAATTACACTCGATTTAATGGAATTTTACGCATTATTGGTGAAAATTCGGCCCCCACCGCCGCGGCCAACCGACAGTTGGTTGACGGGCTTTTAAGCGGCCGCATGGCCTGCGGTGGAAAACAACGAATTGAAGTGCTTGAAAAAAAACTACGCCAAGGAACTTGGAGAACTTTTTCCAACTTCAAAGGGAAATTCTTTGAATTTTTTAAAACGTTTTCTTTGTCAAAGATTCCCTAACCCAAGGGCACGAACCGGACGACAGGAACCGGCCAGGCCCTGAGGAGCCCAAGATGCCCACCAAAATAGGCTGCCCACAAATTAAATTACCCCACAAACAAAACCAACAACTGAGGCTCTCCAAAGCCTTTTGGAGTTTTTGCTTGGGAAATTTAGAAATACTCTACTCAAGGGAGCGGAAGTAGTTCCAGAAATTCCTATAAGGCGGTTTGTGGCTTCTGATTTGGCCTATTGGAAAAGGCTTAAGAACCCAAACACTTTTATACCCTTTACCCTTAGGTGCAGGGTATAAAAAAACCTTTAACAGAGCATAAAGAAGGACATATAAAGCTTTATTTTAAAGCTAAAAAAGATGTCAAAACAGACGAAAAATTTTAATAATTATTGACTTGAAAATTCTTCCAAAATCCAAAGGACCCTTAAAAATTCAACACGTAAATATTGTGGAGATTTTCTCGTCCTTATTACTTTAAAGAGAGGGCGTCGATTCTTAAATTTCCTATGGCTAACTTAGTATCAAAAATTCCCTAAAAACATCATGGATGATTTAGCTTAAGGCCTTACCAAGGGTAGAAATTAGGGTAAAATTTATAAATATTTTTCACCCAAATACCCTTGATACTTCTGCTCGTCTTTAAGATCCGAATTCTGCATATGTATTTCTATTTATCCTACTACCTTCAGAAATACCCTATTTACTTGAGTCCTTGGGTAACTTAATTTCCATGACTGATATACCTTGTTACCCTTTTCCCAAAAGAGTATGCAAAGCAAAAAATCCAATACTTTGGCAACATGTGGCGAACGATCGACCGACCAGCTCAGCTTGCCAGCGTCCAGTCTGCTGGATTTGTGAGATGGCCGGTCTTTCGGTCGGTTGGTTGGTTGGTCCTTTGCGGTTTTCGTGGTGTCCGGTCACATCTGTCCCAGACGCTCGGCACTTCAAATTACCGTTGGATGGCCTGGGGTATGAGTTGCATATTTTTCATTGGGCGTTAGATTTCGCCTTGCCCTTGCCTTGCCGTCCAACGCCATAACCCCCAACCGTCCAGCTCCCACCACGACCCCGCCAAGAGGACAAGCTGTTAGAAGAAGGTAATTGCTATAAAATTGCTTTGTAATTGCTTACTAGAAACAAATAGCCGTCACATTAATAAAAACAAAAAAGTACAAAATGTGGTGTTTTTAAACTGTCAGGGGGGAGGAGAAGGGGGGAGAGACCAAGGCAAGAAGGCTAAGCCCGAAGGCGGCGAGGGCACGGTGGTGACGTGGGTCTTTGGTCTCCGCCAGGCGCCGCCGAACCGCTTTATTTAATTAGACGCTCACAAACCAATTAATCAATTTGGCTGCCGAACCACCACCACCACCAACCACCCACAAGCCGACGACGACGGCGTAAATTTCGTATGCCCTTTTGGGCTTCTTTATTTTTTGTCAATGTCCGACGAACGACAACAACAAGTGTAATGAAGAGCGACTTTTGCATAAAGCGGACAACAAATTAAACAACGGCAACAAGGGCGACAATGAGGACAAAGCGTTCATCTTGGTTGGAAAATCATTTATCACCTCCGTGCAATTGGCGTGAAGTGAAGCACCCAAAAGTCCTGCTGACGTGCACTTATTTACACAGGACTGATTTTTACCCTCTTCATTTCGGGGCAGGGGACGTCCCATTTTACCCGCATTCCTTCGTACGTTTGCTGTGCTTGACAACCGTGATTGTTGGCAATGGTAAAAATCCTCAAGCAAACTTCTAACGAGATTGAAATCGTGGGCACTCGAAGACGAGCCGAATCCAAGAAAAGCTGTTCGCGGAAGAAGCACTTTGAAGCAAATGGTCGGCTGATTCTTCGGTAAATCTTAAACTTGAGCATCGTAGGACCGTCAATTCTGAGTGGAACACAAGAATTTGTTGGGGAGCAATTCGAAAAATGAACAAAAGAAGGAGGATCATGACAATCCGGGCTCTCACACATCAGCTCAAATCAGCGCCTTTTTGACCGGCCAAAAGTCGAATTGAACGGTCTATTGCCGTACATCGCTGACTTGGAACCCAATGACTTCCTTTTATTCCCGTTTATCAAGAGAAAACGAAGGACTGTTGAATCGTTCAAAAATTATGTTTTGGAAGTGTCTCGATCGGAGTAGAAAAAGAACTTCGACAATTATTTTGAGCGCATGCAAAAGTGTATAAATCTTGTTGGAGAATATTTCGCCAATCAAAAGAACCATTTTTGTTCATAAATAATAAGCCTCGTAGAAAATATCTAGTTAAGTTTTGCTTAGAAGCCCTGCGGACTTAGCTTTTATTTTGAATGGGGTATAATTTTTGGATGACTTAAAAATTATACCCTTAGCGAAAGTCCCCCCTGTAAAATAACAGGAGACAGGGGAAGTGGTATTTATTTTATTTGTTATATTTTGTGGGCTCTTCCCTTCTTCTCCTAAATATCCCAAGGGTTTTATGTTCTCA
Source organism: Lissocephala sabroskyi (assembly GCA_037075105.1). Lineage (NCBI taxonomy): Eukaryota > Metazoa > Arthropoda > Insecta > Diptera > Drosophilidae > Lissocephala > Lissocephala sabroskyi. The sequence continues at coordinate 11,135 of JBAMCP010001422.1, read as the reverse complement.
ATGAATGTCTAGCCAACCTTAAAATCGCCTATCAAGCGTTAAGGATCTAGAGGTCTAAAATCCCCAACGGATGAAGATCTATTGATTCCACATTTTAGGAAGCGCAGAAACAAAATAAATTGAACAAATGATAAGGAGATATTTTACCCATTTCTTGCGGCTTTTAGAATTGCCGTTAGGGAAACCTTTCAAATAGAGTGACTTCTTTTTATTCCCGAAAACAAAATCGATGGCGAGAGGAACCTATTTTGAGTCGGTTAAGAAGATCTAAAGCGCAGGGACGAGGGAACTAGAAGACATCACACTCGAGGCGTTCCAGAAATGTTGCAAAGCAAGGAAAATTCGCTGGGATCAATGCCGCCCAAGGGCACTACTTAAAAGGGGATGGCAATCAGTCTCATTGTGAGATCAGTCTCATTACTTAATAGACACACCTTGTAAGAACAATTAAGAAATTCGCAGTTCTGTTTATGGAAACTCATAAGCCTTGGCAACTTGGATCTTAATTCTTACTCAACCTGGAACCTCAACAGTTCCAACTTATCCATTCACCGAAATTAAATTAAAATTTAAAACAGTCGAAATTCCTTCCCCTTTATGCATAAAAATCAATAAAGAAAACAAAATCCCACCCACCCTGACACCCACATAAACCCCTGACAGATTTAATCGTCGGTTATAACCATTAGAAAAACCGTTACAACCACATATGTTTACCCAGGAGCTGCCGGGCTCTGTCACCTTATGAGGGCAATAACGCATTAGAATTTGCCATTCAAATTCGCATTCGATGTACAATGACAATCAAATATGCAACAGAAGTGCAAATGAAATGCCCAGAACCTGGCGCCAGAAGGTGCCATAAAACCCAAAAATTTGCATATTAAAAATTTAGCACATGCACATTCGCCGCCACGCAGGCAATCACCATGCACGCAGGCAATCAGGCAGCCAGGATGGCCCGCAATATGGCCATAACGGCCGTGTGAAATTCATGATCTAATGCAAATCCATGGCCATATCAACATGCCGTTGCCGTTTGCTGTTTGCCGTTTGCCATTTGGCATCGTTCCCCCCCTCATTTCCGGCCGATAAAATTTGCAACTCTGGTGACAAACAGGCGCCAGCCAAAAAGGGGACCTCAGCAGGAAGGCAGGCAGACGTTTAGCCTCGCAAGCGACCAGCGCGGCCAACGCGTCAAGGTGTCATAAAAATCCTATTACGCACATTACAATATCAAAGGAAGAACGGCGGCTGGCAATGCTCGGGATTCCCAAGGGGCCCAGGAGGCCACATCAGGGGGCCCGCCGCCCATCGACCCAACAGGAGGTAGACACCATCCTGGTCTCGGGCAGAGGATGGGGTGATTGGGCGAACTGCGGCTGTAGGGCAACTGGCTTCCGTTTAATGCCTGCTTGCTGGTGGTTCTGGCTTCTCACACAAAATGCCCGTAATAAAATGATGCGCAACCAGAAAGGAGATTTTTAATAAATTTGCAAGCAAATCAACCACTGCCAAAAAGGTGTCCTTCGGTGGTTGGCAGGCAGCATCAGGAACAACACCCACAGCGACATAAATTATGACAAAATATGAACCCCCAATTGCAGGGCGGAGGTCGATGGTTCGACCGGCGGACTGCTGACTCCAGGGAGGCTGCTGGCAATGTTGCCTTTTCTTTGGGTGGCAAAACATAAAAGGCGAACAGCAGCAGGAAGCGCATAATAAGCAAATTATAGAACGTTTAGAAAGGACAAACGCAGGCGTCGACCCCGCGGCTTGGGTGGGGGGGAAACTCTTCCACCAAAAACTCCGCCCGGAGAGTGCGAGTCCGAGGGCACAAAATAAAAGATGAAGGTGAAGGAAAAATAATTCGGCAGCTTTCGGTTGTCCCCCCAGGACCTCTGGCTGGGGAAATTACCATTTATTTGTGAGAAGCAGAGGACCAAAAACGGGCCCAGGAATCCAGAGCATTCCAGAATCCAATAAATTGTTTCTATTATGGCAATGAAGCGGTAAAAATAAAATTTTATAACCCATCCTCAATTTACAAATGAACTGAACCGGAAACCCCCGCCCCCTCAGCATTTTGGTTTGGCCTTTTGGCGCTTACCCCTCGGGGGTCACGGGGGTCATTGGCTAAAGATTGATTTGATTAGCTGTTAACGATCGAGGGGAATCGAAGGTCTACAACGGGAAAACCTTTTTCGTTGATAAAATTTCGCCTTTCACAGGCTCGAATTTATGGTTAGCTCCTTCCAAGTGAAATTGGCCAGAATTTCCGATTGACTTAATTGAGAGTAAAAGAAGTTCACAAGTCACAGAATTTAGAGTTTCGGAAAAGTTCCCCACAAATTGGATTTTATATTGGAGTTTAAATAAATTAAAACTTTCCTGAAAATGCTAAAAAAAACCTTTCCGCGAAGTTTATAAAAGAATTTATATGAAGTATTTATATTGGGGTCTAAATGATGATTCTTTGATTCATTTATAATGCTCTCTATTGGTAGAGTAAATAGACAAATAGTATAAATAGAGTCGATTACTCGTTTACTCTTTGAAATCAAATAGAACTGTTTTTTGTATTTATGAAAAAGGTATTCTGTTTCTTAACGACCCCCGAAAACAGACTAAGACTCAATTTAAAGAATCTTCTGTTCTAATGAATTAAGCGGAAGGAAAAAGGAGAATTTTATAAAGAAAAGCTTAGTTGCCTGGACAAATGCAGTCTTAAATTCAAATTACCTCAGCGCTAATAGTCTTATAGATCTTTTGTTCATAAGAACAGACAGACAAGCACAGAGTCAGAGAAACGAGCAGACAGATGCCCAGGTGGCTGATTTGTCCCAAGCGAATTTACTTGTTCTTTTGTACAATTGGATAGAGATTGTAAAAATCTCTGAGAAGGTTTAAACTAATTCGAGTAGCAGGCATTGGTCTTTGAACAATGATCTGCTCTGTGTGTAATAGCGGAATCAAAAGCCTGAAAGAGGCCAAGCTTCACCAACGAGTAGGATAAGATAAGGAAGTAAATCCTTAACCAGCACTTAACGAGCATTATATTGGAATTCCTCCATACGACGGCCACGAAAATAGGACTTCCCCACTCTTGAATATAAAGACTCGTCAATCCCACAATTGTTCCCGGTACCCTTAATTCAGTAATTAGAGAAAAACTTTCTAGGTCCACTAATATCGATGAAGAGATTCTTCAGACTTTTTAACTTATTTTGTAAATTTCTTATGGAATCAACTACAATGGAATAAGAAACTGAAGAGATAACCAATCCTAAAGATCCTGCCAATACTTTCACGACATTTTACGTGAGAAATGAAAGGCCATTAATCATTTTAGTTTTGCGCAATTAATCATCTAATTACCCAAGTTTGACGAGGAAATGCTCCCAGGTCCTTGCAAAACACAGGACCACCTCCAACTTTATAATCTCTTTGGTTTTGAGAAGAAAGTCCTCCAGCTCTGCTGGCCTTTCAATTGAGGTCATCAAAATGCGTGGACTCGGATAAGCCATTGATTTCTGATTCGGGGAAGAGGCTCAGCCCCAGAAGTGACCCGTTTCCGATGAAATGACCACAATGATTCGCATATTTTTGTTTCAACAAATCGAAAGAAAATGTAAATGAGGCAGTTTACAGAGCGGAGGTTCCTTTCTTCCTTTAAACTTTGTAACCAAATGGCTTTCAAATTCATAAAGATAAATTGTTTGAAGGCTGCCGGGACCGGACACAGCGTATGTATAATAAATTGAAAAGAATCCGCATACGATTTGATATTCGTGGTCCGTGGTCCGCAGCGGGCCAACTGGCGGGGGGGACGATTGCCACCTCAGATATCCAATATCCCCAGCATAAATACGAAAAGAACTGGCGTGTGTTTCGCATACTAAGCATAGAAATGTGCGGTGATGCCAGTGATTCCAATGCAAGATTTATGCTGCCAACCCTCGGACCGAAGGAACCGAAGGAGCGAGCGGCCGGGGAAGGACTAAGTGATGCACGGCAAGTGACCAACAGCAAACCTCTCTGGGGTGTCGTAATTTTCGAGATATGAATGTAAAACAATTTCTGGTCTTCGGTTTTTATTTTTATTCCCTTCTTTCCTCTTCCGGGCAAACTGTCGAATGTGCGCCAATTTTTAATTTGTTTCTCTCTTGGTAGTTGACCAACCACCGCCCCCCGCACTTGAAATGCTCAAATCAATTTATAAAATCGCCCAAACCATCGCTGCGAATTGCATTTAATTTAATGGGATTCCATTTTAAGTGTTTGAGATGATAAATTTCTCATAAGAAAGATCTTTAAAGATCATAACCAAGAAAAGAAAACTTGGACTTCCTACCTTGAAAAGTTTTTCCCTTGAATTCCTCAGGTGCCAACAGCCAGACTTTGAAAAATTTCAGTTGATCCTTGTAAGGTTTTGGGGAGATGTTTGTGGTGGGCGGCCCAGCAAACCGGATCCTCCCATTTTTAAAAACCGAACCGAAGAACCGACGAACCGATCGACCGACTTTTGTTATATGCGAGGGAAAATTGGCGTTGCTTTTTAAGTGCCATTGTCTCTCGGGGCTTGAGGAGGCTTGAGACTCCTTTCGAATTTCATTTGACAGTCTTAGAGACTTTTTTGAATCTTTTGGTGACCATCGAAAGTTCGTTTTGTTGCAGTTGCCAAATCTCACTCAAAGTTCCAGAAAAGTAATCCAACAGGCCACGACGAATAGCGAATAAAACCCGACGCGATTAGCACAGATTCCTGTATAAAAAGATATAGAAATAATTTTTATTAAATTTAGAAAAGCTTACACAAATTATAAAAAAACGTTAAGAACATTTTAAGGTCTTTAAAGAGCGCAGAAATATATTTTTAAGGACAAATTTTGACACCATAACTAATGCCTGAATATGACTCACTTTAAGATCAAAGAGCAGGTTGATAAAGTAAAGAGATATAGAAATAATTACTAATAAATAAAAAAAAATAATAAGATATTTTTAAGGTCTTTAAAGATCACAAAAATAAACTCCGAAATCCCAACTAATTTTAGGCCTCTTAAGATCAAAGAGCAGCTTGATAAAGTCTCTCACAACTTCCCCTAACTTTGAAAGAAAACTTAAAATAAAAACGCAAGAATTTAAATGAAAAGCTACGAATTTTTGTTAACAAAACTGACCAACTTTCCCAATTTGTAAAGGACGAACAAAAATCCACAGCTTAATTTGAAACTGGCGGGGGACGAAAGCTCCCCTCGGAAAATTTCCATATCAAGCAAATGAAAAACAATTACGACAAAAAAAAAACAAACTACAAACGAGCCACGAGCAAATTCCTCAACAGTCACGTGACCCAAAAATCACAATAAATCCGTTAAAACTCTACAAAACACTTTACGGCCCAGCCCAGTGGGGGCGGTGGAAGAAAATTTCAATAATAAAAAAACCGACGACGAGTCGATGAAAGGCAGGATGACGGCCCCGGACAGCCGCACGGTCAAAGGACGGCGCCGCTCCTGGCACATTATTAACTTGTCATACGAAGATAAAAATTTATCAACGTAGATTCCGTGGGCGTTTGTATGCCATATCGCGGCTGGAGATCAGGACGAAACGACCACCGGCGGGCGGCTGGGCAGCCACCCTGTCGGCCGGAGGATGAAAACTTGGTGAGAAGATGAAAAATTACTATAAAACGTTTTGTGGCATTTTAATGTCCACCGAAATCGCTGGGCTCGGCCCTTTTGCGTTTATGAAAAATGTAAAAGGAAAACAATGGCAACCGGAAGAGGACACACCCGGGCAGTCAGGGGGAAGGACAAATGCCAGAGGTGAATTTGTGTGGGTTTCGAGTCATAAAAAAAAACATATGCGGTTGCGGGTGAAAAATTTGAATATGAAAATAGAAAAATAAAAAAAAATTTAACCAAAATAAATTTCTATGAAGATTCGGCCGGCAAAATGTACGAAATTATGATTTATTTCCGGCAAGGAAGGAAGGAAACAATTTCTTGTTGCGGTTTCCCCTCGCCAAACGTTGCCTACATTTTGGGGCGGCAAATAGTTTTGAAATGCAAACATTCGAAATAAAAGGACTTCTTTTGATGTTGAAAGAGCCGATGGGGTCAGGAGTTTTCAGTGTAAAGTTTTGGATCCATTTAATTGCAGAAAGAATAATTAGGCAGCTGATTTCGTAGTCAGAAGCAAAAGATTCTTATTAAAATCTCTTAACCAAACGTTGGGAATAAGTTTGAATAACTTTAGGAAGGCTCTTTGTTTCCTTCAGGTCTTAAAAATCTTTAGCTTTATTTTGAGACGAGTGCCAGAAGAACTTTAAACCCTCCAAACGATCCCACTGCCTGGCCAAGCTTCCTTTAATAGCGCGAAGTCTAGTTCTCCTTTTATCCTTTACTTCATCGGTGGTAGTAAATTTCTGTTTCCCTTCTGCTCATTTATCCTTTCCTTGAGAATGTTCAAATCATTCTATTTATTTTAAATTATTATTGTTTTTGGTATTTAATTTCTGTTGCCATTCTGCTCAGTTGCCCTTTTCTTGAGAATGTTCTAATTATTCTTATTTATTTCTAATAATTATTGTTTTCGTTTGGTTTATGGACAAACCTCAAATATTTTGGGAACCCTATTTCCCCTCCGCTAATTATTGCAATCGGCTTAATGTTCCACTCGTTTTGGTCCGACTTGAAGCAAATCAAGCAAGCCACAAACAGTAAAAATGCCAACAGTTTTCTTGGAATTGGGTTAAAATTTAAATTGCCTTCATTTCAAGGAAATTAGCTCAAGATAATTGAGCTGAACGTTAAGATCAAAATCAATGCTTCTATTGTGGGCCGGACTCTGAGGCGCTTTCAGTTAAGATCAGAAAGATAAGATAAGCTGAAGATGATCTTATTATTTGTTATTTAAGGAGAAGTTTTCTGATCTGGATTACTATCATTTGAATCGGTGGTTCACTCAGATCTGCCAACGAGCCCTTCTGACAAACCGATTTTTGCCTCGAGGAAACCTTTTGGACCACACAACAGTTTTTTTTTATTTGCCCAATTTTGGAAGTATTCGACCACCGCTATATGTGGTAAAAGGTGATTTATAATCTAAGAAAACTATATAATAGATGCAATAATCAGGCATAAATGTATATAAATAGTAATTAAATGAAAATATTATGAATTCTCAATTAACTGGAAAGACACTAATAGGTCTAATCTCTGAAAACCCTCTTAAAAAAAAGCTTTAAGTAATCAATGTAATAATTTTGGCAAATAAAGCACAACTTTTCTGAGTACCTGTGAATCTTTTCTGATCTTTGATAAACCCGGGGTAGTGTGAATTGTCCCGTAAATTACCCCCGAGATGGCAAAGAAACTCAAACAGAACTCATGTGTCCGACTGTTTTTCTGCCGGTTTGTCTGTGGGTATAAACAAAAGGACCTAAAAACTGATGAGCTCTGGATGATTAGCCAAAAAAAGGTTGATTTAAAATGATTTGAAGTTTGTTTGAAAAAATGGTGGGAAATTAAGACTTGAAATTTACGATTTGGAGGTGGAATAAAAAATCTCGAAGTGAGTTGAAGTGAAGGCAAAATGAGTGCTAAAGGGCGAAAAATGCGGGTGGGAGGGTACAAAAGATTGAGACAAGGGTATATTTTTGTTTAATTGAAGGCATTTTAAAAACGGCTGTTTAATTTTTGGAAAGTTTTTCCAGTAATAAATATTTTCTTTAGAATTTTAGTTTAGTTACTTAAAAATGTTATTTAAAAAAAATGCTCATTTCGAAACCAAAGACAATTCGTGTTACAAAAAAGGTATTGAAATGTTGGAGAATCGCTGGACTGATTGTGTTGGTCTTGAAAATGATTATTTTGATGAATATAGTCGAATTTTGCCAAAAAAAAATGTGATTTAGTTCCGGGAATTATTGATCGACGTTTTAAACAGTTTAATCTTTTATGCTTTGCCCTTAAATAAACTTAAAAATTAACCGCATAATTTAAATCAAAACTCAAGGAAAAATCTTTTAAGTCTGCCCGATAAGCCGAAATGCATTTGAACTAAAGAAACAACAATTTCCATGAGCTGTTTGGCTTTAAGGAAACTTCACTAAGCAGCTTCCACTTCCCCACTTGCCGCCCTTTCAATTTGCGCCAAACAAACAGACCAAAAAAAAAAAGAAGAAAAACTTTGCCCGCCCCCCAAAATGAAAGAAGTTCGGGTGTTGCCCCCAACCCGTCGACTCGACCCGGGCGGCTAACCCGTGCCCGGCTCATCAGCTGGGCAGTGGGCAGTTTCGGGTTAGTTGCGGGTCATTTGTATGTGCGACAGCAAGCGATTGTGAGAAGTTGGCAATAAAGGGAGAAAAAATCAAACATTATTCATTAGCCGGAGCTGGGGAGCCAGTCGATTGGATATCGCGTCCAATGGATTTGAAGGCAAAACAATGAGAGCTCCACCGACCGACGGACGGACCCACCGACCGCTTGATTGTGTGGGAAAAGCATTTAAAGACGACGCCTGTTACATTTTGATCGGGGGAGAGAAATGTTTGGTAATTTTTGGACGTTTGTGCTTAATTGACATACACAAACTAATTTTGTAGGCGGGCCGGGCGTGGGCGGTACGTGGCTGTCAGTGTGAGTGCCTTTGGTCCTGGTTAAAAGTCCATCTGCCCATCTGTCCATATGCTCGACGCGGCTGAGTGGCTGCCCGGGTGCGTGTGTGGGCTGATAAGCATTTCATGTCACATCCTTAAGGGGCTCGGGGGCTTGACGCTGTCGTTGGCTGTCTCCTCCTTACTGTCACCGTCAGCGCTTAAGATTGCTTTCATCGTCCTTAATTGCTTTTTTTTTGGGTGTTCGCGTGTGTGTGTGTGTGTGGCCTTTTGATGTGTGCTTTTGTCCTTTTTGCGTGTGCGTTGGTTCGTTCCATTTTCACAGGAAGCGTTATTTCAATTTCCGTCTTTCCGCTGCTTCTGCGCTCCTTCGTGGCGCACACCAAAAATCCTGCGAGTCCATCAGACACGCCATTATTGTTTGAGGTGTCAGTGTTAATGAGTCATTGTCCATTAAGTTTGTTCATTTCAAACGGGCAATTAAATTCGACTTTATTGTACATTTCGCCAACCTCCGACAGCCAGCCGAAAAATATCCGAAACGAATCTTCGTCATCGTCGACGTCCTTCTTGTCTGATTGTGTGTGTGTCTCATTTTATTTGGATTCGTTTCGTTGGGTTTCCTGTCCAGCCTGCCCAGCAATAACTCCTTCCTGGCGGCCGTCGCAGGAGTATTGGAAATTCTCCCCTCGAAAATCAATAAATATTTTGGTTTCTTTTTTCCCCTCACCCCGGAAACTTTAAACGCGCAAGCAATTAAACAAAAACGTTTAAATTTAAAGCGATTAAAGGAAAATTCCGTATAGGAAAAAAGAAAAGTAAGGGGCTTAGTACTGTAAAAGGAATTTAAGGAATTTTGTGGAAATTTTGATAATCAATTTATACTCTTATTATATTGATGGAATTGGGTCTGTTCGGAGGGAATTTCTTCTTTTTGTGCTTGGGGGTTTTACGTTGGGATCCTAACACTCAACTGCCTTCCTATCGTAGTGTCTCCTTCTTCTAGATCTTCCTTCCTTAGTTAAACGTAGGACAGATCAGATTCCTCCATAATTTTCTAATTGGTGAAATGGACTCTCGCTTTTTATTCTTAGTCGTATTAATCTCTCTGTGTTTATCCAGCTTTTTAGAAACTATCGTTTTCTCCTTTTAAGATTTACTTCTACTAATTTTGGTTTACTTGATCCCATCAGGATTCTTTGTAATATCATAACTACTATGTATAAATCCTCTCTTCATCTAATTAAGATCGATTATATTAAGATCCCCTTTCATCTAATTAAGATCGATTATAGTTCATATATAGTAACATATCAGACCACGTCGCAAAATCCTTTAATCCCGACAGGATTTTGAATATGTTCCACATTTGCTTTTAACCAATTACTGATGGGCAGTGCGTCTTATAAAAAGTGAAATACTTGAATATAAATAATCCAAACCGTAACACCTCAGATTCTATAAAATTCTCTATGATATTATAAGCCCCTTTTGATCGAACTCAAAAAAAACTTGAGGGAAATACTTTTTTCACAAATACAATTAAGCCTAAAATAATATTAAACAAGGAAACCATTTTAAAGACCTCAAGGAAACCAAAGTAATAATTTTTAAATTTCGTTTCGGTACATAAAAAAAAACTCTACAGAGTTGAAGATGAGAAGGTTTAATGGATTTGAGTTCCAGTTATGTACAAAATCCTGGAAAGGGGTCATCATAGATTTCTTAAAAGAAACTCTAGTAAAGTCGGGATGGCAAATAGATTTATCTTGTCAATCTGTCTAACTATCCCTCCATCTAAACATAAAGATCTCAGCCATCTGAAGCCACCAAACTTGGGACTTGACCTCGTTAGACTGTTGGACGCTCAGTTGGGAAGATTTTAAAGTTTTTAAAGGAAATAAAAAACTGTCAAATGGTTCGACGGAAGACGGGCGGCCTCGGTCGGTGTAAAATAGAACTTATCTATCAAAATGGTCGACTATTCTTAATTAAAACACACAAAGATACAGGGTGTAAAATTCGGACAGTTTTTAATGTAACTTTCTTATTTGCTCTTCACCCTTATTATCAAATTGACTTTGATTGCATTTCTTGGAGTGTTTTAACCTTATAGATATTAAAATAAAATATAGGTAATATCCTTATTTGGTGTTTTAAAATTTATAATTATTACTTTACCTACGGTCCCCCATTTATCATATTTATAATCGATTCACGAGAGGTTCCCTCCAATTAAATGAAAGTGATTACAGAGGGCGAAAAGTTTTCTTGAAAACGGTTTAAGGAATTTTTAAATACTGAATTTAGAGTGGAACCTCAAAAATTGGCTAGTCTATATTTAGGATGTACGTATTTGTATGCCTATAAAGAGTTTCAAACTTGTCCATCTTTTTAGGGAAATTAATCAAATTAAATTCCAACCTATTCCAATCTTCGCATCATATATATATATATATATATATATATATATATATATATATATATAAAAAGTACGTGTCACGTT
>JBAMCP010001421.1:4773-22197 GCA_037075105.1 Lissocephala sabroskyi | reverse complement strand
GCTAATTACCCGTTGGCGCCTGTTTGGTATAATCAGGATTTTGTCCTTATCGGAGTTAAAAAGCACCTGAAACGCCCCCGACGCCTTCTTCACGGTGAGCCCAGTAATTTAAATATTGATTGTTATATCAATGCATCAATATCAAAATTTGCATATTGACAGCCGCAAACTAGCTCTCTCCCACACAACACACACACTCCCTCACAATGTATTTGTTTATACCTCCGAATGCAAATGTCACTAAATTATCCCTTTCTCTCGGTGGCAGGACATGCCGGCGAGACGGATAGGTGGCCGAGGGCGGTCGGGGTGCTGGCGGTCATTGAGATTGGCCTTTGTGATGTTTATCATTAAATACATGTTTGCCCAACCAGCCAGTGGCTGCGGATGTGCGCAGCTGGTAAATGGGCAGTTCCTAGGCAAAGTCCGGCGATGGCATTGTGCAAGTGTCTGAATGATTTTAGTTATTGCTCGCAAATAATATTCAGGTGCTTGCTGTGTGTGTCCTGGCCACACAATCAGTCGCACCGACCACAATGAAGCAATCAGAAGCAACACCGAGCCCAGCAACAATTGCAGCAATTGCTGTCGAGTGTGAAACTCATATTTATGAGTGATATCGAATGGCAAAATCGATAAATCTTTTCAGTCGGTTGGCCATTCAATTGCCGAGACACGCAGCACGCAGCCAAGTGGCAAAGGATATCCTGGGAAGGTTGCCATTCAATAGAAATGCCTTTCAAACGAATATTTAAATTGGAAATGTTTGGGCTTCATTTCCTTTAAAGCACAATTAAAGTTGGGAATGGCATTAAAAATTAACAAAACTTCGCGGGCAGGAGATCAAGAAATTAACGTAAATGTACGTTGATTTTAATCCAATATAATAAAATAAAATATGATTACTTTTTTCTACTTATCCCAAAGTTATTGTTGAACCCAAACCAGAAGCCATTTATAACTTGATTATAAGAAATAGATATAAAATATTTAGATTTCTTAAGCACTCAGAAAATATTACATATTTTAATACCCAATGAAAATATCATGTATAGAAATAAAATAAATAATAAGGCATTTAAATATCTCTAAATTATTTGAAAAAATACCTATAAGTTTGAAATTTAAGATCATTCGAGTAACTTTGGTGGGAAGTTTGGAAAAAAAAATTGTTTCATTATTTTAAATGCAGTTGCAAATTTTCAACCCAGAAGCCAATTAATTTAATTGGTAAATAAGAAATATTTTAATTAGGAATTTAAGGAGCAATTAAGGTTTTTAAAATTTTTAAAAGATCATTATAATATTGTATGAAATGAACCCAAAAACTCTGATATTTTTTAATAAAACTTTCTTAATAAAAATATCTTTCTTTAGTACAATATTTAAGAACATTCAAGATACACAAGATGCTCCTATAGAAAGTTTGATAATTTTTCGCCCCTTTTTTGAGGCATTCATTTTCCCTTCCATTAATAATTGCCACCTTTTTCTGGCTTCATGCTCAGCAAATAATATGAAATTGTGTGCCGAACTATGAGTAGTATCGATAGATATTCCCGACATGTGTTTGAGAGCAAATATTTACTTTCCTCGAGACTTGCAAGAAGCCAAGATGTTTGAGGCGCACAGGAGCACACAAACAGCTTCGTGGTCGATGTTAAGGACAATTTGACTTTGTGGAGGGAAGTGCTGATGGTTGAAGAGGAAGAGGTGTAAACAGCAACCCTTCATAGCGACCACCACCACAAGCACCACCCCCAGGACATGGCATTGCTTGTCCTTAGATGTTGACCGTTGTTTACAGTCGACGTTGATTAAACAGACGTCGAAGATGGCTGAGGTTCGGGGGACCCTCGATGGGGCGAGCAGAAGTTGAAGTGCCGGATAGAAGGTCAGAAATTGATATGGTGAAATCAAAGACATTGATTTCCGTTGGGAACTGTCGCGTCCGAGGGACTTCCGAGACCACAGTACTTAACCCATTCACAGTCCAATTGTCCGCCCAGTTGACCTTTGCCATGACAGACGGAACGGAACGAGGCGGCCGACAGGGCGACAGGGCGACGGGACGACTCATCATATTCAATTACATTGAGGGGGAAGGAGTGGGGCTGCTTTCAGCGTGCGACTTCCTCCCAGGCCAGGCCAGGGCAGAGTTACTGAAATTAATGTGCTCGCTCTGATTTACATTAAACAGCAACGCCGCACCCAACTGACACGGCCGGGAATGATATGTTAATTCACAACAGGCAACGACAACAACAACAAGAAGAGCAACAACAAAAGGCGGGCCAGGCAAACAACAATTGCATTCATATCCGCACCGTAAAAAGACAACAAAGCGAACATTCGACCGCTGACCGGCCAACCGACCAGCCAGTTGGTGGGTCGGGGAGTCGAATGGGGCAACTGCTCATCCACCGGATGCAACTGAAATCGATCGTCATGGTGAGAATTGAGTGACGTTTGTCAGCCGAACTTTAATTATTGCATAAGCATAAAATTGGCGATTCGAATGCTTTTATTTTTCCCTTCGCTCTCTCATTTCAATATTCATAAAGAATATCGATTTCCTTCGTTCCCCTTTTGGTTGCGGTCAATTTGACTAAACGTTGCTAAACTCACGAAGCCACAATTTGTCAAAATTCCCAGAGTAATTTTTGTGGTCAGATTCGTCCTTTTGACATCGGATACTTTGCGAAAGTGTTGATCTTTTATTATGGGTTCTTGGGCGACCCCCAGGCCATCCGGAAGTATCAGTATTTTTTTCAGTTGTGGGAATTCAACAATTGAAATTCGGGAATGGGAATTCTGAAGACAGGAAAGTGTTCACATATTCGAGAAGTTTGTAAGATTTTGAATAATTTACGAGGGTTTTAGTTTTCAAAATATTGTGAACTAATGTAGTCTAGGAATTTTTAAGGAATCGTAAATTAACTTTGAGATTTATTTAGCTACTTTTTGTCTTACCAAAATCAAGGAATATTACAAGAAATTAGGTCACGTGAAATGATCAATTGAATTTTGATTTTAATTGTATGAAATATTCAGTAGAACCTGAAATTAATGTTTAAAGTATAAAGCTATATAAATTATTTTGAATCTATTTCTAATAAGGATCTGAGAATGCAGAAAATCCACGAATAAACGAAGAATCAAATAATGAAATCTAACAGAGCATGGAAAAAACGCAGGAATCACTGTATGGCTGCCCTAGGGGACTATTTTGAAAGGGGATAGTAGGATTAGAAAATAAATGTTAGATATACGGATTTTGTGGGATCAGTCTCATTACTTAATTGTCACGCCTCATAGTTATATTAAAAATTGTTTGACTTTTAATAGGGGGATTTTTGGCCTAATCACCCCTCAAAAATCCCACTCCCATTTATATTTAAAACATATTTCAATTCCTTCCCTTATAATATTCTTAAAAAATATTCCCATTAGAGGCTAGACGATGTAGGTTAAGAATAATATTGTCAACCTTCTGTTAAATAAATATTTAAAATTTCCGCACGATTCTTGAATTAATTTTCGATTCCCCGAGATTCTTCACTCTTACTTTTCACTCTCTCTAGAAAAGTAGAGCACTCGGCCGGGCAAGCACTTATTGCTTTTCAATTGTTTCTTGAATGCCGTTGAGGTTTCGTAAAAAAATTCCCACCATACAAAGTAAACGAAATTATTGCCGAAATGAACGCCAGCGACACTTTGCCGCCATAAACCGGGCAAGTCGAATGGTTTTTATATTTTAATTTGGCACGATGGCCAGCCGGCCCAGAAAGCCCAAGAGAAACCGTGTCATCCGGATCCACACGGATCAAGATCAACGAGCCAAACGCTTCCCATTTGACGTTTATGATGAAACCACCTCAATCAACTGTCATGTACGCTTGTCATATTGAATAATTTTTGGCCGGGGGAGGCCGAAGGAGGAGGCTATGCATAATTTATGGAGGGCCCGGCAAGGGCTACTGGAGTTGGACTCATTCTAATTAAGTGGGCAGCCAGGTGAGCGGCAGCCTGGAGTACGTGCCGTGGCGGCCGAGGAGAGATGAATGTGGAAAATGTGGCCGAAATGAAATTGCGAGGGCATTAAAATTCGAATCAGGCACAAAATTTAATAATTTCAAGCGGAGACAAGTCAGAAATATTTTGCAGCCGACGAGGTTGTTATGATTTCTGTGTGGTTATTTTTTCGCTTTTTAATGACCACAATGATGACCAATAAAGATATTAAAACGGTGCCCCCGAAATGGCTTCATAAATGGGCCCGCGGACGCCTCCCTTGGGGCACGACGGGGCATCGTCTCGTCTGCCTTGTCGGCGGGGCTTTCCCCGCTCATGCCTGGCATACGAAATGCGCCAGCGAATGTGTCTTCGAAATGAATATGCACGAGTGTATTCGAGTGTACTCGAGTACTCGTATTCGTTTTCATATTGCCAGTAACGGCAACGACTTCCAGGCCTTTCAGTTTCGACCAAGAGGCCGTCCTCTGCCGTCTTCTGATTGCGGTCTTAAGATCTTGTGACTGTTCCCCCCACTGCTGTGGTTGTTGTATTTTTTTTCCTTGTATCAGCATACGCCGACGATTCATCCGCCATTCTCCTGGCGATCCCAAATCGCCAAGATCTGCTGCGTGGCAGCCACAAAAATCTGGCTCAGATCTCTCTCTCTCCGTCTCCCTCTCCCTCTTCCTCTCGATCGCTCGCTCTTCCTCGACTGCGCGCGGTGTGTGTTTTTACGAATCACGGATTCGATGTTTCGCATGAATACGTAATTAAATCTATAAATCGGCCAATTAAAATGCTTTGATATCGTGACAACATAACATTGGACATTGTCGTCCGATAGCCGCCCCAGGCCGCCAGACCGGAGGGCTGAAAAAAAATTATTATAAACAAAATGCCAGCAAGGATCGCAGTGAACACGGGAAGCTACTTTGACCTTGGCTGGGAAGTTCTACGAACATACTTTTCTAAAAATTCCCCCATCATAAAGTTCTCTTTAAGTGTCCATGAACGACAAACGATCCAATTATAAAGCCGACAGCTCCGAAGGCAAGAAGAATTATGCAAATGGAGAAGCGCCACTGCGAGTCATAAACGCTGTGGCAATTAACAGAAACGAGATCAGACAGAAGGCCAGAGAAGGCCAGGCGAAGACCCCCAAGGGAACTGGCAACGGCGACGCCCACACACACCGACTAGGCGGCTGGAGAAATTAACTAAAGCGTCGATCTGGCGATTAATCGCAACAAGTGAAGCCAACGAACCGAGCTAACCAACCAGCCGACCGACCGACCGACCGGGGAAAAAATGGCAAAGATTTGGATTTGTTTGGGCGACGGCAAGGACGGCGAACATTGAAGCTGCCGCCGTCGCGCCGGCGTCAAATTCATGGGAGACGCCATCGCCAATCGAAAACACATTTGTCGGTTTGCCTGGCCATGGTCGTCGTGGGCTGTTTTGGTTGAATTCCCGACTCTTCAATGGCCCAAGGATCGTGAGAGTAAGCCAGCCGACTTGGTCCCGATTCCAAGCCCACAATCCCGGTTGCAATCCCTTGCCCATTTTTATCCCAACAACTCGAAGCGCCATCATCGCTTCGTTCGTTGTTATTGTCATCATTTTATAATTGTCGTTGTAAGCTTTGTTGCTGTCTGTTGTTGCCTAGCGACCAACCGATCCTGTTGCCGTTGCTGTTGCTGTTGTCGTCGTGGCCGCCTTGGCTATTTGCAATTGTTGTTGACCGCTGTTGTTGGCGGTGTTGTTGCTGTGCAGCCAATCGCAATGCCGACAACGACGACTGCCAGACGCCGTCCAAGTTGTTAGCTTCATTTGTCGCATCGAGTGTAAGTATAGCTCTCCTCAGCCTGAAGTCCAAGGATCCACCACCACCACCAACAGCAGCAGCAACTTCCATGCCCTTGGTCCAACCTTTGCCGCCACTTCCCCACCTGGCGGCCTGGACTTGGTTGTCCATTGCCGTTTCCCCATCGCTCCCCCGCCAGTGAGCGCGAATTCTTCTGCGTTTCTGTCTGCTCATCGCCGCAGCCGCTGCTGCTGCTGCTTTGGTCTTTAAGTGGAGTGTGGAGTTGCCTGTGGGCCGAGTTATTTTTGTAACTTGTTGGAATTTTTGATTTTGTTCATGTTCGTCGCTTCAGAAATGTTTGCTTATGTTTTCCATATTTTAAATATGGTTGAAATTCCCCGTCACTGCCACACAACCGCCACGCCTCTTTAAGCCACCATGACCGGCCATTTAGCCGAGAGGAATCGTGTAGCAGAGTGAGAACACGAATGGGTAATTCTGCCGTCACAAGAGAACTTGCACTTAAGATCTTTTAGGGAATCTTAATCGGCAAGGTAGAGAGAATTTAATGAGAAAGTTTTAAGTCACATTCATTAAATTAAATAAAGGAAATCTGAAATCGGGACTTCAAATCTAATCTAATATAAGGCCATGAAATATAAGAATAAATCTGCACAGAAAGATCGAATTAGAAATTCCCAAATTATGGCCTCTTAACGACCAAAACTTGAACTCGCAGCAGAAGTTGGGAAAGGAATAGGAGATATATTTCTTCATTCTTAGTAAATGAGGCAATAAATAAAAAATCATGTAGCCATTAAGCAAATATAAATTAAATACCGGGGTCTCAAATAAAAAGTGTAAAAAACAAATTTGAGAAATGAATTTGAATAAAAAGTTTTTTAAAATTATATCAATTAGCATCTAGTAAAAATTATAGGGCAATAAACTCCTCTACTTGGATATTCAAATCTATTGATAGAGAAATGATAGAAACTATCCTTAACAGAAATAGAAGATTATATTAAACTTTAATCTTTTCTTTCCGAAGAAGCGGTTCAGATACTAAAAAGCTAGCCACATATCCAATTAGTCGCTCAATATAACTTCAATCAAATCATTTGACTAAGGAACCGAATAAGCAGATCCTCTTGAAATTGTAACTAACCTTTCAAGGTTGCCAGGCTTAAAATATTCAAATAAATAAATATTTAAAATATTACTAAATTAAATATTTTAAATCTAAATTCTATCAAAGTCCCACTCACCCATTAGCCAGCCTTTTAAGAGTGAAAAAAATAAACTGCACTAAAAAAAAACCTATCAGAAATCAAAGTTGAACCTCCGACAACAATGAACACCAGCAACATTAACCGACAAGAAAAGTCGGTTGGGCTACCGTTTGGAAATCGAATTAATCCTAAGATGCGTGTAAAGGATCAAAACAAGGGCCATGGGTTTCGGTTCACGGGCACTTTGATGTACGCCCCAAAGGAGCCACGAATGCGCGGCAATAAGGTGCAGCAATTGGCATTGCAGTAGCCAAAGTTGCTGGTCTGCGGGGTCAACAGGTTGCCAGCAACAATTGCCGCCGCCGACGTTGTTGCTGCGTGGCCGTTGTTATTGTCAGGACAACACAGCCCATGGACATTCCTTACATGCAACAACTCGTCCGAGTCGAACGGCCTAGACGACGCCATGGCCACCGCCATTACCACTGGTCCGGCCGTCCAGTCCGTGGGGCAAAGTTTCTAATCGATTGTGAGTGCGTTGGAAGCGCCACCAGCCGCGTCGGTTGAAAGGTCTCCGATTTCAGGCAGTCGCAGCCACGAAATAAACCAAAAAAAAATTGTGTTTCAAATCATGTTCATTTGGACAGGCAACAAACAGTTTGGACAAACTGCGGAAACGTCTATGAAATTGTCATTAGCAGCCGTTTGCCTTTCCCAGAGCCCCTAGAAGCTCCCGCCGGGAGAAAGAACAATACGAACCCAAGGAACGAACGGCAGTGACAAAAACACCAACCACGGCGACGGCAACGGCGACGGCGACTGCGACAGTCGAGAGGGCAAAAAGTTGCTAACAAACGAAACGTAACAAAATACAAGCCGTGAATTTCATTCGAACAACATCGTCTACAAGACAATCGAAGGCCCAGGCTCGACTCTCGCGGCCACTCTTGACTCTCCGCGAACAATAGCAACAATTTCGGTGTGCCACGGATGCCCCGAGTTACAGCTGCGATCTTCAATTCTAATGTTTGGCGAGGGAAAAAAAGGCGGGCGAGTTTGGTCGCGAAGGGCTTGGGGGCCAGCTGGCCGGAGGCTTCTTAGCGGCAATTATTGTCACAACATCGACGGCTGCGACCAGCAACAAGTTGGCGAGTTGTAAAAATTCACGCAGCAATTTTCATTTCACTGTCATCGCGAATCGATCCCATCGACAGGAGAGCTTAACTCCGACTTCATCTTCTGCCGAGCCGAACACAAAAAGCGAGTGAGAACTTAAGAAGTTGTGAAAAATCAATAAGGGATTAAGCAAAGGGGTAAGACAAAGAGCCCGGCAAAGCCAAAGAAATATTGAAAGAGAAAAGTTTTTAAAAGTATTCTAAACTATCAGATAGATAAAAAAGTTACAGGACAAATGTTACATGAAAGAAGGAAAAAAGATAATAATTCAGAGATATTTAAGACTCTTTTTTGCAAAATAATATTCATGTGGAAAATATGATATATAAGATGAGGAATTCTTAAGATCAATGGGACCGAATATATTATAGCAAAATCTTCGGCTCACACGATAATGAGACTGGGCATTCTCGCTCAAACTTTCAAACACCTACAAACTCCTAGTAACTGGCACTACGAAGCCCTCAAACTCATAGGGCGGTGATAAGCTAAACACAGAAAATTATTGGGGCCTATTTGGATACTGATGAGGTTTTTCAAGATCCCAGTAATGATTTGATACCGTTTGCTCGAAAACTTCTTTTCTAAGTCTCTCTTATGAGAATCCACAAAGACCCCTAAAACAAAATTGATTAAATCGCTTCTCTCCTCTGAGATTATAATGCTTTCTGGTGCTGTTGAAATAACGAAAAAAAATATACCCTACTCGTAATTCCACGATCTTCGCAGACACACCTCTGGCAGTCGGAATAGGCAGGTGTTTGCGGACTCGTGCAGGGCGGGCGCCTTCGAAGTTTACTGGCGCGGGGCATTAATCCATCAAATTGAAGATTGAGGGGGAAAAAAACAACAGCTCACGACGCCAATTAGTCATTCATTCATAAAGAGATCAGCAATAAGTAAACAAACAAATCGAGAGGCAACAAAACAATTGATCTATGCCACCGCCTCATGCCACTCCGGCGAACTCGATGCCCCAATAGATCAAACTGCCTGGGAACTGACGTCAGGCTGAAGATTTCTGAATGAATTCGGAGCCCCCTCGAGCCCCCAACACAGTGTTTACAAGACAAGGAGGCCTAATAGATCTCGGTCGACTGGAATCTGTACAATTTCAAATTATTACTGGATGAGTTCTGTTTTCTGGCTAGGAGGAGCCTGAGCATCCACCCAACTGGAGAGGAGGAGCACAGAAAATATGCAAAAATTAAGGCAATCGGATTCACATCCGGCGAGCGCCGAAAACCAAATTTCCGGTGGCTTTTGAATGGCCCAATTCACAAAGCGGGTAGGCGCATTCATTTATGAAATCAAAATACTCTTTTTTTTTGGTGGGAGGAGGGAAGCCGCCACCCACCATAAATTTTATTCAATCCGCTAACGTTTTTTGTTTCGATTTCATTGGAAACCGAGGCTCGATCGCGCTTTGAAATTCAATAAAAATTATTGGGCGCGGGTCTAGTCGAGCGTTAACAAATATTATTGTTCATTTTGCTTGTTATTGTGATTATAAATTTTCGTATTTGTTTTTTCTGCGCTTCTGTAAACACAAAAAAAAAAAAAACAAACCCCCATCGGACCGAGTCGACAACAACGGCGGTGCCAACAATTTAAGGTGCAGCATCTAAATTATTGTGCAGGTGAGTTTTAAATGGTTTATTTTTTTACCTCTCCTCGTATTTTCATAACGGAAATACTAAATTAAATATATATATCGACATTTACACAGAAATACTTGTATATACGTTTATAAAAGCATCGAAATAAGTCAGCGAGTTGATTGATTTACTTTGTTGTAATCGCTGAGCTTTCGCATAGAACGAATTTTGGCGAGGGCGTCGGCCACGCTTAGGGGCAAACTAAGTGGCAAGGGGTAAGGGGTAAGGGGTATGGGGTAGGGCGTGGGTGGCATTGACACACCCCAACATGAAAATCGTAAACAGCGAATCGGTTAGACCAGGCAATTTTCATTATATAATGAGTGAGCTTAGAGGAATTTGATTTGGGCTTTAATTTTCATATAAAAAAATTAGGAAAGGTACTCTGATTGGTTTTGGGATCGGCTTAATCACTGAATTGGAATAGTAAGTCAGTATAAAATTAATTTACTGTATGAAGACTTTTTTAGTTTGAAAAAACAAATAAACAAATATATGGGGCGGTGTCGGGGACTCAAAGTAAATTTTGGATTAATTGAATCTCAAAAGCTAAGACGACAACGGGGCCAATTTTTTTAAAGAACTTTTTAAATGTTTTTTTAATGATCGAAACACTTTTGTCTAAAAAGAAATTTGTAAGAATATTCTCCCCCCAAAAATCATTTAAATTAAGCAGTTTTTAAAATAATTATAATTTTTAAAAATTAATAAATTAAATAAGATAAAAACAAAAACTCAATCCATCTTTAAATAACTAACTATATAGTCTTCAATTATGTAAATTGATTCTTAGAACTTTCATAATTTTTAAGAATGCATAAAAATCACTCGTCTGAATAAAAATAAGGATTTAAAGTTAAAAGATCATTTATATAAGAGTACAATTTAATATTCTATACTCTTTTATCTCTAACATCCATTATTCTTATAAGGTTTGATCATTTGAAATTAAAAATATTATCAATTTTTAATGAAATGTAAAATCCTTCACTGTCTTTCCCATTTGAAGAACATCCTCGAATAGTTCGCGGTAATTGTATTTAAAAAATTCATTAAATTGTTCATTAAGATCTTAATGCATTTAAGTTTTCATCTCTGCGTCTTCGGTTCCCAGTAATTTTCAAATTAACCCCGTGGCTGCCTTTTCGCAATTGCCAATCGCTGGATCTACAAGCTTGTGGAAGCCGAGCGACAACTTCCGTTTGTAAATCGCCTTCCGCCTGCCAGCTTCGCTTGGCAAATTCACTCCACACTTTATAATAATTTCAAATATGTGCGCGAAAAAAAAAGCCCCAAGAAAATAACAGCAAGAAAAGACAAAAACATGGAAATTATTGTTGTTGGGCCCCCGTCGGCGCTGGCGATAAAACTTTTTCGATAGCACCAGTGAAAATGCCGCAAACAGCTCATTACAAGCGTCAAAACAAATTTATGCAGATAGGAGCACTCGGAAAGAGTGGCCACAGCCGTGGACCAGCCACTTGGCGGCCACCGAGAGAGGGATCAAGTTTTCGGGGGCCGGCTGACTGGGGCCCGGGGATGTGGCAATTAACATTGCGCCGTGCGTTGAGCATTAATCATTTTAATCGCAATTTATGTGTCATTGTCGTCATCATCATCATTGCCGCCATCAACACAGGCGGCGGCGGCAACAGGTAAGTTGCCATAAAAACAACATTGGCAACAAAACGAGACTTCACGTTTCTCTCCCATTTAATACTCTTTTCGAACATCAAGGGACGACTCGCAGTCTTTAATTTGAATTGGAAAAAAAAACTATAGAATTTAACTTCAAGTTTTGCTATAAAAAATATTTAGCGCGAGGTTCAATTATTGAAGAAAGAAAAATACTTAAAACAGCTTTCCTCAAATTTAAAATTATAAAATAAACCAGAATTGATTGCAATATTCAGGGAACTCTATTTTCCCCTCGAGTGTTTTGCAAATTCCTTAAAAAATTGTATACTTTTTCCCAAACAAGAGCATTGCCTGATCGGCCATCGACTGCTTTATTTTGCGCCCCACTAAAGTCCAATTTCGAAGGGTTTTTTTGGGGCCCGCCCGGTGGCCCATCAAAGCCACCGCCATACGCACTTTTTTGCCACCTTGAAGGGCCGCGCGGCGGTGTCAACGAGGCCCGTCAGCCTGGCATTTGCTCAGATCAAATTATGTTTAATAAACGCCGCTGACAATGGCAAAGATTTGATACAAATTTCAAAAGATATTTCCACTTTTTGCGTTCTCCCGTTGGCAGTTGAAATTTCGGCTGTCTTATTGGCTCTAATTGCGGGTCGTTAAATTGGCCTAATTTATGGCCTCTAGTCCAGAACAAACTTCGGCTTATGAGCAGGCAATTGTGGGGCCTTTCTTTGGAGAGAGGCGGCCACCACAACTGATGATGGCCATTTACGGCCCACAATCCGAAGTTATGGGAGTTTTTTACAACTGACCAAAGGGGTCTGCTTCGCCACTTGTAAATTTGTAATAATTGCATATATTTCAGCCAACTGGAGTCTGTGTGTTGGCCGGAAATTTATGAGCAACTAATTCGCTTTGCATGTCAATCGAACGATGCCGGCCCCGGGAGTCCAGCTGTCAGGAGCCCGGCTGCCGGCAGCTGCTACCTGAGCATGGGCATCGGGTTGTCGGTCGCTGTCAGTGGCATGATTTTCTAAAAACTTTTATTTTATATTAAAATTTAACGAGGCTGCCATAAATCTTCACTAAAAAGCAGACAATTCAAATTTCGCAAGAGAAGACCAAACGGCCGGCCGGTCGGTCGGCAACTTCGACGACGAGCTGACTGAGTTGACGGAGGACGAGTCACTGCCAGTGGCACTGAAATTGATCCAGTTGCACCAGCGAATACCTCGAATCGCTGGAAATGTTTCATCATTGGGCCCGTTTGGCGGGGCGTATGAGTGACGTGGGCCAGCAGCAGGCAGGCAGGCAAAGAGCCAAGGGGTCCCGGCCATAATTCTTCTGGCTAAAAAGACGCACAATGCGAAGTAAAATCGCTGACAAAAACCGTCGAAGCTGGAAGCTGCACCGCGCACTGAGCAATGGTCATGTCACTGCGGCAGCTGAGCGATTTAACCAAATGGCCCATGGACAGCCGCCGCAACCAAACGAACAAACTGGTCGGCTGTCGGCCACCAGCCACCAGCCACCGGCCACCGACCACTTGGGCACTTGGTTGGGGCACTTGGCCGGCCACTGACAATAGGCGAAATATCATCGAAAACCATAAAAAACTGACAGCACAAAAAGAGGTGTTGACACATTGATTTATCTGGCATGCTACTGTATGCCCCGTTTTGCGAAGGTAGCCAACAGTACAGTGGGCAAAATACCCGAAATTAAGGATAAGTTCATTATGAACAGGAAGTCAGGAAGACTTTATACCGATAACTATGACAGTGAATGAGTGGGAGAGATTTTTTAAAGTCCAATTTCAGAGATTAAAGAGCTTTGAAATAAACTAAGCAAAGCACAAAACTACAGTCTATATTATAGAATTAAAAGATCGAAATTAATAACTTTTATAAGAAATTCTTTTCTGTGTTTCTTTTAATTTTTTAATCCATTAATGTTACTCCAATAATCATCGCAAATAACTCAAATAATCCTTCATAAAGTCTCTCCAAATTCTGTTCCCTAATCACGCCTCTTTAGTCCACTGTGCTTAGGCTGCTCCCAAGAGGGGATAATGCTGCTTGTTGTGGCTTTGGCTTGGATAAATTCAGATTCATATGCGTATAACCCGAAGCATCATAACCATAAGCAAGACAATCTGGTGAAGAGGATAACACAGCCTCACGCAGTGTGGGAGAGGACATCTCGTTATGAGAAGAGAAACAACGTCGAGGGCGACACTGCGTGCGGAACATTCAGATCGCGATCCATTTAAGCCACTTAAGAACCCAAAAGCACGCCCTGTTTCGAGCGACGAAACGAACACGAGCTGATCCTGCTTTTGTGATGGGTCAACGCGATACAAAAACGAAGAAACGAGAAGCACAGCAACAAAAAAGCTTCACCAATTTAAAAATTCCAAATAAAATATAAATTGACCAAATTAATATCGGAATCGGTACATGGAACAATTCTGGGAGAAAAATGTTCGCATTTTCGTCATTGTTGTTGTTTTTTTCGTTTGCCGATTTTGTTTTGGGTTTGCTTTTTATTTTTGTGGTTCCTTGTCTCATTTCTGTTTCCATGGGACAATTTTTCGTGGCTCGTTTGGGGTCGATGGGATCTCTCGCTGAATTTATAATGACGGCTTTATAAGACAGGTAAGGGCAGCAAATATTAGAGAAGTTCTAGATTTCCCTAATTAGTGCTAACTAGCGCTTTGGGGTGGTTGGGATTCGTGGACCTTTTGAATAAACCCGTCAAGATGTTGGGTCAACCGAAAGAAACTTTCACAATGCAGCAAAGGAGAAGTAGAAAAAAGAAATCACCGTTCGACTGCATATAAAAAATGAAAAGCAAACGGAAAAATAGAAAATCGGAAAAACTTTAAAATGGGATTTTCTCGGCTATCGCAGGTTGCGGTTGAAAGAGGCGACAAGGCATGAAACCGGTAAATTAAAGCAAAAGGATGAAGTTTAATTGGAAAACTATTTTTCCCCAACCGCCACCCAACAGCAGCAGCAGCTCAGCCTTCCCATCCGAAACTGACAATCCAGCAAAGCTTCCACTTTCCCCCCTTCGCTCTTGTTGTGTTCGCCTTAGGATTCTCTTTTGGGTCCTTTTGGTTTCTTGGTTCTTTAATCTGCTTACCTTTAGTTTTCTTAATTTCAGCCATTCTATCGTGGCATTTATACATTCACGGCTGTGTAGACAAAAGTTTCGCTTCCATTTCCGCTGCCAATATGACTGCATGGTGCTTTTTCCCCTCCCTCCCCACCCACAACCTCATCACACATATAAAAACTACTTTACCCAGGTGAGTGTGTGTACGTGTGTGTGAATGAAATTTTAGCAAATGAATAGAAATTAAGTTTCGTTGCCGCTTGAGCGCCCGACCAACTGCATTACCAGGCTCCCTCCCCCAACCCAATCCCTGGCTGTAGAGCCCGGAGGCCTCAGGTGAGATAATGCCGTTATTGTCGAAAAAGTTTAAAATATGCCGCCTTTTATAAAATTTAATGAGAAAAGTTGGCGTTATAAATTTGTGAATGCGGCGAATTTATTTCCCCCATGACAATGACTGCGCACCAAAAACTTTCCACCTTTCCACCTTCTGACACAACGAAGACTGATTGGTAAACTCTGTGACATCGAACACAGAGCGACTTGAGAACTTGAAAGCTCAATCTATCATAGGGAGCTATACAGGACTCCAAAGAAACTCCATTCGAAAGCTTGGGAATCTTTAAAAGAAAGTCGGATTTTGATTTCATTATAATTATGATTCAATATAAAAAAAAAATATAAATCAGAATTAATTGTTCGGAATTTTTAAAGAAAAATTGAATTTAGATTTTATTATAATTCTCATTGGATTTAAAAAATTTAAATGAGGATTAATTGTTCTAAGCGTCTATTCCATATTTCTCCCTTGAATTCCCGATAAGATATAATATAAATAAAAATTCTGAACTGACTTGGAACAGTTGAGGAAGTAATGGAATTTCAAGCAACAATTCTTTAATAAATCTCCATTAGATTAGATTACATATTAAAATTCATAACTCGCTTAAAGAGGTATAGAAATTAATGCGCTAAAACATTCCTAAGACCTCTTAAAAAATCGATATGAGAATCTAAAAATTGTCCTTAAATTCTCCCCTAGAATAGGTGGAGAAAAATATTTTTTGAAGTCTTGCAAAACCCTGTTAAAAAATCCACCTGACAATCTATAAATGAATGCATATAATTGAATATATAATGAAATCTTTAACCCGCTGGCAATGTTATGTTTGTAGATTAATAAATTCCCCTAATTCTATGCATGCCACTGTTTAGCCTTTTGTAAGCGCGACTGGTGCATAAATAATGCGAAAATTTTCATTTTCACAATGGCAATTGGCCAGCGATTTTATTATGCATATATGGCCAACGATATTACCACTAATATGCGGTGCCCAGGCCGGCCAGCCTAACACTCCTCTGGCGGCGGCGACAACCTCGTCGCCCGTCGTCACTCGCATTTCAAATGTGCATATTTATGAGCCCTGCAATGTCCCCAAACAGCGACGCGTCGGCGGCCGTTGTCAACGTCGATGCTACTGGCCAATTTGCATTTTGGCCTAGTGCCTGGCGAGACACAATTCCTCATAATTCCCGCAATATTCGCACCGTTGGGCTCAGTCGGCTGCTCTCTCTTTTTTTCGTGCCGCTTTTTTAGCGGCTTTTTGTTGTTGACATTGTGGTTTCTACCGCGAACCACATGTTGCAGCGGCGCGCACGTAGCGCGGCCGGTGGAAAAATGAAATCAGAATAGAAAATAAATTACGCTTCATAAAATGCAAAAACTGTTATCACCGGAGTGAAATCTATAAATGCAAACGACCCGCAACAAACCGCATATCAAAACGACCACGACGCGCCAAACGGAGGGCCCTCCAATATTTTTTTTTTACACTGTAGAGTATTTTGTCATGGTGATGAGTATTCACAAAAACCTCATAAAAGAGTGACTTTTAAATTGCAAACTGAATATAATTTCTGCAAAGCTAAAGTGAGTTTAAAAAACAAATATACTCTAGCTAAAATAAAAAAATTACTAGAGCATTATTTGCGCAAAGTATTTTCAAATTCTTAATAAATAAATTAATTAAGCAATTATTAATCTGAAAACCTTAAGTCAACAAAAAATGCTATTTTATTTTGAATTTTAAAGGTTAAGGAATTTTATACTAAATCATTAATCAGAAAGAAATCATCCCGAAAGACCTCAGCCAGATTTTCAACTACAACTAAAAAGCCCCCAATAAAATATTCGTTTTAATAAATAAATTTTATAAGTTAAAATATTCTCTGCTTAAGCTTCGCAGTTCCGTGAACCCGAAATATTTGTAATTGTCGAAATCTAAGGGAAATCGGTAATTGATTTGTGGACTGTTGTTGGTTCCACAGGTGCGGCAGTGGCATTTGAAATCCATAATCATGTTCCGCCCATAATATTTGTTTATGGGTCCATAAATCACATCGAACCTGCAGCTAATTATATGCCCTGCATGTGCGCGTTTGTCGTGTTTTCGCGTACTCATAACACGACACATAAAAACCCATCAAATCAAATTTCATATTTTTATAGCCTCCCGTCGCCCAAGTGGACATTAGGAGGCCCATCACGTGGGCACACACGCCCTCACATGCCGAGCACGGTAGCCACCGTCCACGGGGTAATCATAATCACGCACTTCAAATCATAAATTCATGGATTGCGGCTAAGAAATTCAAAGCAGGCAGACCACTCCACTCCCAGTGGACGCAATCCAGCAGAGAGCAAAGGCTGAACACCTTGAAAGAAATTGTGGGAGTCCGCTGAATTCTTTCAGGCAGGGTGACTTCAGTGAGAAGTCAG
>JBAMCP010001420.1:0-22201 GCA_037075105.1 Lissocephala sabroskyi | reverse complement strand
CCCTCTGCCTCTTCCTCTGGGTTATGGATGCCGCGGAAGTTTTTATTCGAGAGTTTTGGCCACACCGGGCTGATGAATCCCCTGCATTAATCAGCCAAAGCTGCCAAAATGTGCAGCAGTTGAAAATGAAGCCATCCTCCCGCCGCCCGGCCACACTCCGCGGCTCCGGCCAAAAGTGTCCGAGTTCTGAGCTCGCCGCTGCTCTCTCAGTGTGTGTGGGTGTGTGTGTGCGTAATGTTAACAAAGTGTTATAAAACATTTTGATAAATGCAGGCGAAACCGCAACGTATCATATGAATGATTGCATCCATAAATAATGCGCGCCTGGCGAAATGTCGGTGCTCGCCGGACTCGTTCCGAGGCTACGGCGATCCGCCGGTGGAGGAACCTTAACATAAATTAAATTATACAATGGGCATTTGTTATTTGCATTTAATTAAACGTGAGTGGCGAATTCGGTGCCCGCCACTCGGTGCGTTTAATTAGAAATCAAATAAAATTCACATAATAATTCACTGCGCTTGTTTGAGGTGGAGAGAAAAATACACATTAATTTTGCAGTATCGGTTGCAATTTTTGCTTTGATTTTTGATTGCAGTTTGTCTGGTAAACAAATCAACTCTGCGTCGCACCGGATGAATAACGGGACGGAAAAAACAATTACAAAAATGGCTTACTGCCTAAAAACGCCCGATAGGTCGGTCGTCCCATCCTTTCTCTTCCTTTTCTGTTTGCCCTTTGGTGATGTTCGGCGTGTTTGCCGGTTTTTTATGCGCTGCCATGATTTTTGTGAATTTATGGGTGTTATTCGTGGAGCCCCGCTCCCCACCCCCCAGTATAGATTAGATTTGTTCAAAAACTGATTACAATTCGCCAGCGTTTGTTTGCCCTCAACAAAGACAACGACGACGACGACAATGCTGGAAATTAAATTGCACAGTTTGCCCTTTTAAACTGCTCAGGAATCCGAGTTGAAAAACTGCAATCAAATCTCAGCATTGTCACAAAGTACAGTTGTGTTCAAAATGATACCGTTATGCTTTAAGCGGATTACAGATCAGGTTTTCTGATTAGGCAGATCCTGGGCAAGGTCCTGCATCTTAAATAGCCAGTGCAAATAATTGGCAATTTAATGGGCATTGTTTGCGAGTGCAAGTCCTGAAATCAGAAGCCGAAATCAGTGAACCTCGTCCGTAGGTCCTTTCAGCCAGCCATCCATCTGATGCGGAGTGTGCACAATCGTCTGGTTCTGTGGCTGTAATTAAATTATGTTTGTCTTTGGCAAATCAGCAAAATTATTTTGCTTGCTTTCTAGTTTGCCTGCCGCCAGCCCGTCTGCCCCACCAACGGTGTTGCACTTTGTTTTGTGTGTGGCAAATGACTTTTCATTATGCATGCGGCACGTGTGCAAAAGTTTGTAATTACTTTCCGACCCCCTCAGCCTTCGCTCTGGCTCTCTGGGATTCGGAAGATGGTTTTTTGGCCCCAAATTCGACAACTGGATGAAAATTTCATTTTAAATGTAATTTAATTGAATCGCTATAAACAGACGGCAGCTGCAGCGTCGCCGCCGCCACTGCCATATAAGAAATTGAATTGTTATTCCTGCCCCCCTGGGTGGCGCTGGGGGAGGGACTTGTTTGCCTTTGCCTGGTCGGCTGGGCTGTCCAATTATATGTTGGTTATTTGTTATAGTTTGCCCGCTTTTTCTCACTCCCCCGCCGCGGACAGTCGCCGCCTGCTGTTTGCATATGTGCAGCATCGGATATACGATGATTATTCCGTGGATCTGACGCTGGGCTGGTTGTATTTATTTTGCCTGCTGGCCGGTCAGTCGGGCTGTTGTTTTTGTGATTTCCACGTAAATGGGAAATCAGCCAGTGGTCCATGGATCCCGCCCTTCATGTGGCATCCTTTTGGGCCGGGAGAGAAACAGAAACAGAGAAAAAAAAAGAGGAAAAATTGTCCGAAGCGCTGATGCGTTTTAATTGGAATTTCCTTCCGCTTTTTGCTTGCATGAAAAATTAAAATAATTTCCACGCGCTCGGCAAAGTTTGGCGAGCGGTTTGATGGCCACGCTCGGCTGAAGTGTAGGCCATAAAATGCATGGCCTTCCCCCGTCCTCGCCACTCGCCCACCTTCACTTCTGGTGTCCACTTTGCGCCACTTAATTTCCCAGCAACACCGACGACCGGCGAACGGCGCCCGGCGACACTTTCGCATGTCCAGCCGCTTAATGGGATCCACAAAGAAATGAACAAACGAACGGCTAATGACATAAAATACCGCCGAGCATTAATTATGCAATGGCCGGCGGGAAATGTAAATTAATGCCAAGTGGAGAGAGGCGCCAGGAAAGGGCAATGAATGAGGTCTGCTTTTTTGGTGATGAAGGCTGAAAACGGAACTCAAATGGAAGACAAGTGAAAGTCAAGTGGCAGCCACCGAACAGCAATTAAAGCAGAGACCAGCAAAGAGAATCAGATCTCAGCAAAATTGAAGAAGAATACAAGCAAAGGTAATTTTATGAGATTATTATGAAAAGAATTGATTAATAATGAAATTGGGAGTAGGCAAAAAGGAGGAAAAAGTTAGAGAATTCGGAGAGTTAAAAGAGCAAAGTCAATGAAATTAAAGAGGGAATTCAATTAAAAACGAAGTTGAGATCTCAAAAGATGAGAAAGGACAAGAAGACTTATCTACATGGTAAAATGATTCAAATAATTTAATGGGAAAAAGATTTCGGGAGTGTGTTTGGATAATTGAAGACTGTGCGCAAATTCAAAGATGATTCTTACAACATTTTAATTGAAAGGTAAAGAAGTCAAAAATAAGAGAGAATCTACAAATCTAGAAAACATAATAGATTTTTCTATCCATATTCTAATTTGAAAATGATTTTAGTTCGGGTGAAAGAGATTTAATGGAATAACTTGAATCAAAAGTCAGGCAGAGCTTAGAAAGAAATCAGAGCTTTGTACTGAAAGCAAACTAGGAGAGAACTGAGCTGAGTTACAGTCCTTCAGGCCCTTGAGCTATTATAAGAGCTCAACGACGGAAGACACAAAGAGAACAATTCGCACGCCTCCATCCTCCTCCCAACCAACTCTCCCTCTAGCCACACGGAAGTAGGAAAGATGGAACCACTTTCGGTGGCTGACTCACTTCTTGTCTCCTTCCTCAAAGTTGACCACTTGATCTTGATGTATTATGAAATGCCCACGAACACGACAAATAAACGATGGTTTAGCATAAAAAGGCGAAGGATCCGCCTCAGCCAACGAGCCGTGCCAGTGGAGTGACATTGATGAAACGGTAGGACGGAAGGAATTGTAATTGAGCATTTTTGATGGCACGACTGTCGTCACACTGGGGTGCTCGGCCCCGCCCCCCTCCCCTCCCCCGGGTATACGCCCCCTTGGAATGACCACAATTGCCCCGGTCGGTGGCCTCTGTTTGATGTCAGCTTAGGAGGGTTGGGAAAGTTGGCCTGGGAACGCGCCTAAATGGGTTTTTAAATAAATTTCAGCCACTTTGTTTGTCTGTTTGTTCTTTTTGGCGGTGGTGGAGGCGAGCGGTGTCAGTGGCGAGAGTTTTTTTAACGGCCCCATAAACAACGCGCCGGGCCCGATGGCAAATACAATTTTAAATGCAAAAATAAACATTTTACGGGGCCGGCGCGCTCCGGCGCCCAAATTGTTTCGGGCCATTCTTTTAAACTGTTCGGGCAACTGGGAAGCGGAATTAAAAAATGGAAACCTGAAGGCCGCTTAATTTTTGACGCATTTGTGGCATTTTTATTAATAGTCCCGCTGGCTGTGCCCCACCCGCCACTCGCCTCAAGGCTCTGGGAAATTTAATAAAAATGGTAAATTGATGGGTGGATGGTTTGAGGCGATTAAGTTGCCAAATAAAGTCCACGAGACTGGGGGGACATCAAGGGTTAACAAGAGCCTCGTCCGGCATTAAATATCAAAGGGTTTTTGTCTGTCGCGCCTTCTGATTTTCTCATCGTCTCGTTCTTTTTTGGATTTTTACTTTTAATGAATTCATAAAAAAAATTTCATTTGGCCTTCGCGTTTTCCTTTCTTGTACTTTTTGTCGTCGTCATGTCCGCTGCCTTTTAATGGGCCGTCTCTCTTTTTGCTTAAACGACTTTCATAAATTTTTATGCAATAAATTTTTCAACCTCTCCTCGCGACGTCATCCCGGCCCAGCCCGTCCTGTCGCTTTATCTGCTGGCCTTCTTTGCTGTACATAATTGAAATCCATTTAATGAAAATGCACGATGGATGTTCCTGACGAGTTCGAGCGAGGGGCGCAGGACAGCGCAGAAATTGCTTGCCGGTCAGTGGATGTGTTTTCCGGCGGTGGATTGAGCGCTGTAATTAATGGCAGGCCAAGGAAGCTGCCTCAGATTATCTATTTACAGATAAAAGTTTGACAAGTTGCACACGCCAAGGCAGCTGCCACGGCCGAAATGTTTATAAATTATAATTACAAACGGAAGGCGGCGAGCGAAGCTTCATTTGTGACATGTGATTCGCATTAAGTGAACGGGCGGGTCAGTCAAAGGGAAACTGATAAGCAAAAGTCGATTCCATTAGTCAGGGAACAGAAGGATAAAATTCATTACTCTTTCTTGTCCTGGCCAACGAAATTAATACGGATTTTAAGACGCTTATTTGCAG
The DNA here is from genome assembly GCA_037075105.1 of Lissocephala sabroskyi. NCBI lineage: Eukaryota > Metazoa > Arthropoda > Insecta > Diptera > Drosophilidae > Lissocephala > Lissocephala sabroskyi. The sequence continues at coordinate 17,510 of JBAMCP010001420.1, read as the reverse complement.
TGCCCTCGCCGAGCCCTTTTAAGTAGGCAACACTTTTGGGTAACTTCATTTTTGATCGCCTCAATGGAGCGACGGGCCATTGCCTCGCCCATTTGATTTTATTAATATCGATTCAAAATTTCAATGAGGGAGGGCAAAGGAGCAATTGAAAGACCATTAGGAGGCGGATGCACGGTCCCGCAGACAAAGTTTAAAGCGACCATTGAGCGTTGTCTAAATAAAAAAGTTTCGCAAAAAGTTATTTATTATATTTGCAAGGAAAATTCACAAAAACACAGCAGCAGCACCACCAACAACCACAACAGCGGCCGCGCCAAACAGCAAGAAAATCAAATGGAAAGCCAAGTGAATACAAAAGAGCAAACGGCAGCGAGCCAAACGGTCGCAAAGGGAATTGATCTGCAGTCGACTTCTATTTTTTCTGTGTGATTGTCGGGCAAACTTGCTGGACTCACTCACACACACGCATGACGTGCAGGCGGGTCCACTTCCTGGCCATTCCACTTGCCTTGAGGGGGAAGGACTTCCTCTCGCTGGTTTGCTTCTTCTTGTCTGCCATTTTGTGTTCAATTTGAAACTTCCGCTTTTTTGCTATGCCACTCAAGCTTTATTGTTATGATTATTCCGGTATATATTCGTACTTGTGTGTGTGCGTGTGCGAAATATGATAATTCTGCTCGGATACAAATGAAATCAATGCCGATAGCATTTAAATCAAAAGGCCCAACTACCAGAGGGCGTGGCATTTCCTGTATTTATTTCCGGCACAGTCGACCGTCAGCTGTCGCTGTCGTCGTTCAATGTCCCTGCCCATTTCACTCAGCCGTCTGTCCGACTCCTGAGGCCTTTGGGGAGCACTTTTTGGCTCGTTGGCTGCTGCCAACTGAGCTCAGTGAGACGCCCTGGCCCATAACAAAATCAAACCACATCAATTGTGCACCTAAACGGCCAAAAGGGACCTCTTCAGTTATTCATTTACGACTACGACTAAACCATTACCGACTGCCAATGTCGTCCCCCTGGCGTTGGATTGTCTGAGACAACAAATCAAATTAATCACCCGACGAACGACGTGTGCCGGTCACATCTGCTGTCTGTCGGTGGCGGCGTGTAACTTTCAAGCCAAAATACACACCAACGAGTCGAGTCGAAAGAATAATGAAAAAAGTTTCTATAATTGCATAAAACTTTCCAATTAACATCGCATTCACGGCCGAGCTGCTCTGCTGTTGCTGTCATGTGACGACGGCTTTGATCGGTCACTCTAATTGAAAGTTTAAATAAATTTTTACCAACTTTGCCCTCGACCGTTGCCTGCTCTTGGCAATTAGAGGATTTCAATGCGAATGAAATTGATCGAATCGAAAGGCTTAGGGGCCGACGGGTGCCGAGAATTCCAACCACAAAACAGACACAGCCTCCTTGGTCCCCAGCATTTAAATTAATGTACACTTATTTCAATTGAAAGGCATTTTTCCAAATATCTCAAGCGTGAATATCAACAACTTCCCTTTGTGTTCCAGACTCTGTCGTTCCGTCTCTCCAGCTGTCTCTCTGTCCGTCTGTGTGCCTCTGTCTGTGGCTGTACGACTGACTCGAAACTGTGGCTAAATATGCACAACCACATGCAGCAACAACAGCAGCAGCATTTGTGTTGCTCCGGTTGGGGCGGCTGGGCGGCCGTTGCTGCCGGGGTTTCGGTTGGAAACATTTCATTAAGTTTTGTGCAAAAGTTTTATTAAAACAAATACGTGCTCCGGCCGCAGCAACAGCAACAACTCGCCCACGGAGTCCCGACAACTGCGAGTCGTCGTTGTGGGCCCGGCAACATTTCTGGCCTTGTCTTGCGGCCGTGGCAAGCAAAAGTCAAGACGGTCGTGTAAAGAAAAGCAAACGAAATGCAACAATTTCCTTAGGAAAACCCTCAGCCTTTCCGCCCGCCGACGACGGCCTTGCTTAAGTTGTTTAAATCTCACGAAGCCCCAACTCGGTTGCCCACCAGTTGGCGACGCAGTTGTAAAAATACACACACTCATCCGCCCCCAACCACTTGGGCCAGCCACTGGCTGAGCTGAAAGGCAAGCCAGTTGGCAAAAGCAAGCCAAGCAAACTGGCATCTTGAAATGTGAACTTTTTCTGGGCCTGGCCAGCTGAGCGTTCGCATTTCCCTCTTCGCATTTTGAATTCTTTAGAGTCGCCATTAGCGTGCCTGGGGCGTGTGGGTGAAAGAGTTTCCGCCGCAGAATCTGCAATTCAATGCCGTAAAAGTGCGCCGTCTGGCTGGCGGTCGGTCCGTTTGACATTTTCCCCAACATTTGAGTGCATCAACGGCAACTCAAATTATTCACTCTCCTTGTCTTCAAGTGGCGCTGAAGTAAGGAAATTCGATCAGGTCACCGAGATGCACCACCCAAATCGAATTATAATCTTCAAATGGCGCTCAAGTAATCGAAACAGCTGCCAGAATTTGGCACCAAGTCAGCTTGGGTTGGTTCCTTTAAACACTAAAGTTTCCTGACCCCAGAAACCAATCAACAATGCCAACGACGCCCGTTCAATCATCGCAAATCAGTCGAACACCTGACGTGTCGGATTAATAATGCACATGCATTTCCACCCACCGCGCGTGGGTTTGGGGGGAAATTTCATTACAAATTTGATGAGTTTAGTAAATTTCAAAATATACGAGTACGAAATTTATGAAAAATTCACTCACCCCGCAGAAGTTTGTGTCATCGGGAGCATCAACTATGCCAGTGGCTGTCAAACTGTAAGCAAGAGAATGCAATTTCCGTCAAACTTTAAAAGTGCAGCAGAGACATAAATTTGTGAATTTCGCTGCTGTAAATTTGTGGCAACAACTTTGTCACTCAGCAACACACAAACAGCGGCAACAACAACTTGATACATTTTAGTGTTTTATCTCATAATTAATGGGATGCTGCTCGCTCGGCAGAGACTTTCCTCGATCTCTCTCGAGGCGGGGAAAATTAATTGCGCCCAACGTCGCACGATAAACGCGCTGACTCTCTCTCGGCCACGCCTTTTCCTAAAGTGCCGGTTACAAATTAACTTGCCGTCGCAACAGCAAAAACACCAACGACTCCTTCCCTTCGGTTCAGAGCTGTTGCCGCAAAATTAATTAAAAGTAAATCCCGTAAAAACTATTAAAGTTAAATTTGGCATGAACTCGACCACAAATCAATCTGCCACACTGTAAGCGCTTTACGAGCGGCCGACGGCAGGACAAAGCCACCCGAAAGGACCCTTCAGGCGACCCCCACTCAGCAGGCTACAAGCTGCGGTCAGCAGGTGAAATACACACACACACACACGCCACACACACTTCGTGGTGGCTCAGCGTGAGTGCATATGTGCGTGAGTGCGTCTGGCACATCGTAAAAAATCCTGCCATCCTTCGGTCGGCTGGGCGCGTGTGGTTGACAACAGCGACTGCATGTTAAGCTGTTTATAAAACGCTCAACTCATTCGCCTTCTTTGTCGTGAGTCCTGGGGCGGCGCTGCCAACTTGGTTGGGGAAAGTTTTACGCTTCGTGTTGTGCGGATTTAAAGTGTGTCCTCGGCAGAAAAGTTTGCGCTTTCCGCCATGCGGCTCGTTGAGTGGCAAGTTTTCGGCTTTTCCGCTGTCTTGCCCGCGCCGTTTTTCATACATCGGGCAAGTTTTTGTGAGGATTTTCATAGAGCTGCTTGTCCTTGTTGTCCTGGCGTTTTTGGTGGGGCGCTGGGGGAGGCGGTCATGGCGACGATTTTGTGGTTTCTGTTGGGCGATTCATTTTTTTTTATGTCACGATTAATTAATAGAAAGTTTTGTTTGCCACTCAAACGAATTACACGCCCCACAAAACTCGGCACGACCTTTTGACCCCCCACCCACACTTCCTGCCACTGCCCCTGCTCCATCGGCCCCAAAGGAAGTTTGTTTAGTAGAAAAGTTTGCCCGAAATTAATTTTATTATCACATTTTCCATACAATCCGGCTAATCTGGGGTTCATTGGGCGCTGGCAAAAGGTGCTGAGGCGAAGGAAACATTCCCCCGGCCTGGAGGAGGGGAATGAGAATGTTTATTGATTTGGTTTTTTTCGGAAGCTGAAGCCGCAACAAAACAGTTATCACAATTGGCGGGGCCATTTGTTTGCTTTGTTATCGATAACAAATTACCAAATTCAACAGGCAGAGGAATCTACTTCTACATTGAATCCCATTAACGAATCTACAGTTATTTTTGGGGGATTTCTAATCAACTTTTGTCATGCAGTTCATTTAGTTTAGGAGGCCAACTCGACTTCTCAAGAACCAACACTTAGAAAGGATCTGAAGATATATATTTCTTGAACAAGTGGATTGATTGGCCTTTCTAACAGAATAACAAATATGACAATTTTGAAGAGCTCCTTTATCTTTTAGTCGGCCTTTCTTTGGTGCCCTGAAAGTACAGTTGCCTCCTAAACTTTTCACTCTATTTTCTGCTTTTATTTCCCAGCTTGAATATTTAATCTGTGCAGCCTTTATACAGCTTCCAATTATAATTAGTTTCTCTGAAATCAGAGCCAGTTTTGAAGAGCTCCTTTATCTTTTAGTCGGTGCCCTAAAATTTCAGTTGCCTCCTAATCTGTTTCCCTGTATTTTATGCTTATGTTTCCCTACTTTCATATTTAATCGGTGCAGCCTCAAACCAACTTCCAATTACAATTAGTTCCCTCGAAATCAGAGCCACTCAGCGCAGGAATTACATTTGTTATCGTTATCGATAACAATGCCCAGTGCTCGCGAATTAAACCAGTCCGCGCAATTGACTTTTCATGTTGATTAACCTGCCAGGTAATTTCCATTTCCCGGTCGGCCAATGGAGCCCCCAAATAAATCTGGGTCACATCGGCGGAGAGCGCCGCCAGTTGGCCGCAGGGTTGCCATAAAAATTCATATGTGCACGGGGCATTTCCGGCTGGACCAGGGCCTTTTTTGCATTGCATATGAGTACTATTTCATATTCCGGGCTTAATCGAAATCTGAACGGGTCGAGGTTTATGCCCTCTGGTGATTTTAATTAAATTGCCGATTTCGGGGGAACTCTGATTTTGGTGGTAGGCGCAAAAGTTGCCCGAGTAAATGAAATGCTCCATTCAGAACATCCGGGGAAATTCAATGGAAAACCATAAAATTTTCACCAAAAACAAAAAATCTTTATGAATGTGAAAATTTTTTATTAATAAATTTTCAGGGGACAGAGAAAATTGTCCGCGGCAGTTTGGCAATCTCAACACAAATTGCTGATTTTTATTAGTTTAACGGTATTTTGCTAGCGCACAGAGTTGCATTTGCCCGGCAATTGATTTCAATTTTTATTATCAATGAGAATAAATGGGAATTAATTAATATTTTTTCTATAGCATTTTATCAACTCAATTTTCTTTCCCGCCCCCCAAAATCGTTTTATGACTGACCCGACCGATACGATAAATGGGAGGCTTCAAAAATCCCCAACACTTTGGTAGAAATAAAATTGTCGCCGGCATTGCCGATTATCTAAACCGCTGTACCATCATTTCAAACGGCCGCACACACGCACACCACACACCCAAGACAAGGACAATATTACTTATGTATGTATATGGCGCCACATAAGCCGGCAGTTGTGTGGTGGAAGTACAACCAATTTGAGCTGCACGGGGTTAAGCCCGGCAGGATGGCTGGGGGAAGGCATTTGTATTAGTTTTACGCGCATTAGAGTCTCATTGCCGGGCTTACCGGGGGTCACTGGGAGTGCGAACCGCAGAGTATAAAATAAAGCAATAAAAATCTTGGCTTTCGGCTTGCGACGCACTCAAGACGCCGGCCAATTCGACCACAGAGACTTAACAACGCGACTTATAGAGGAAGTGTGGGTTCGGGCTGCGTACGTGACATTTTGAAAGGGATAAAGTCGGTCAAAAGCATACAAGGAATAATAAAATGGATGGCATTTGTGCTGCCTGCCGCTGGCCTTGCCGTCGTCGCACATAGCAAACGATAATTGCCATTTTAAACGAGCGCTTAAAACTGTTGTCAAATTACGCACACACACTCGCACACACGCACAACACATGCACACACGAGTGGAAACGGGCAGCCATTTTGGGTCGTGCTGGCTTTGCGAATTTTCCGTGGCTGTTGCTTTTCCTCCGACTTGTGTGGTTAAATGGCTTAAATCGGCCTTGACTATAACAAATAGAAGTTAAGGAAACTCTTCATAAAGAAGAACCTGGGATACTCTTTTCGGAAGGGAAAGAAAACAGAAAGAGAAAGGGAAAGCTTGAGTAAAGGAAAAGTGCAGTTAGATTTTGAAAGATATAGAATCAAATATCGGAGAGAGTTGCCTTTCGGCTCTCCTTGAAATCTGTGACTGTTGGATCAATAGAATGCATCGGAAATAAATTCATTGGAACCCAAATTATAGCTGGGAGATCTGAACCCTTTCCTGTTTAAGCTCCGCCGAGCGACGGCCTGGCCTCGGAAATAATTCCTCTTCTGAAGCTTTTTCTTTCCTCTGCCTCTGCCAGCTGCAATCCTTGGTCGAGGACATTGCCAACAGCTGCTGTTGTCGGTCGCTTAATTGTCACCCACTCGCCGCATTTTATGATTTGATGCCTGCATTCACGGTCCAGTGGGGGGCAGTTATCCAGGCGGAACTGCCTGCCCATCGAAGCCCCTAAAACACTAAACGGTAAAGTTTAGCGGGCGAGTGAAGTTGGCTGTCGTCATTGAAACAAATGCAGCACGAAATGCGCCCCAAAGCCGCCCATCGCCAGCCCAATCAAAGCCAAATTACCTAACGAGAAGCGCCATCAAGTGGCTGATCCCAGGGAGTTTAAACTTTTTACGGTCACACAACGCGCGGGGCACGGCGACGGGTCATAAAACCAACAGCGACACCGGCAATGGCACCTCTGAGTGGCTGGCTGGGTCACCTCGTTGTTATCTCGGGCGAGGAAGCTTCTTGCTGGCAAATCAAGTTAACTTTCAACAACTTTTACTTGATTTAAACCCATTAAAAGTCACTTTTTTAACACTTTTTATGGGCAAGACAACGGCGCCCACCCGCCGCCCGCTTGATGTATTTCTCGGGCTGCAGAAAAACACAGGAAAGTCTCACTACTCACCTTTGCCATTAGTCCCTGACGAGGACGAGGATGACGGGCGGACAATGAAGTGGCTGAATTGGGGGCGGGCATTTGGCGCTGCCTTGAGGGACTTAGAAAAATGAATGCAAGCACAAAATCCCTGGCAAGACGAAATCCGGGAGCGCGCAGGATGCCTGCTAACTCCACTTGAGTCAACAGCGGTGGCAGGAGCGCCCAGACAATGACAATCGGATGAGTTGTGAATGATAATGCGGCCCGGCAGAGGCACTGAAACGGCAAGAGACGAAAATATGAAGTGAGAAACGAGCAGAATATCCTGCGTCACTGCTGTTGGTAATAAAAGCCAATTAGGCCAGCTTTCGGTCCCTCACATGCAAGCTAAGCTGTCCTCCTAATGAATTTAAGCGACTTGAGCCCGGCAATCAGGCAGGCCGACTGGCAGCCGGCAAATTATTTAAATGCCAATAGCGAGGGAAGGACTTTCCGACTTCCTCTGACCGCAATCCGAAAGGCATTACGACGAAGGACCTCACGCACGAGCGAGCCGGGAATCAGGAACGCGCTGCTGATGCGGCGGAAATAATTGTCCTGACATTGATAATCTTGTTACCTGCCGACGCAGGACACGCAGGACAATCAACAATGCCTCCACCAAGCCTGGGAAATGTATCATTCGATCTGCTTGAAATTAATGGCATCTTTTTCTTGTCGCTGTCTGTTGTCAATTTATTTGCGTAATTTATGCCGCCGCCGCCCTCGTCCTGTTGGCCTGTTTAAAATTCAAATCAAATTTCTTTATGAATTTTTCGGCTGTTTTTATTACCAACGCCGCTTCGTCCTTTCGACTTCGGCTTCTTCCCCAGGGCTATTTGCTTTACAGGTGTTGGGGGGGAGGCTGTCAGAGTCGATGGTCTTCAGGAATTTGGATTTCTTGTCACAATTTGTTGACATTTGTGATTTTGCACTGTGGCCACAGCCAATTAAGGCGGCAAACAAGAAAGCCCCGCCCACTGCCCCCTCCCCCACTGAGTAATGAAAGAAACATGTTTTTGCTTTATCCTCTTGCGACACGTGAGCGGCGGACAGCCCGGCGTATACTTGATATTGATTTTGTATAAAGAGCCGTCGTCGCCGGCATCGCATTGCCTTTTTTTGAGCTGCTGCACTTCCTGTTCACCCTCGTCTGTCTGGGCGCTGAAGGTGTGTGTGACTTCCGTTTTTGCCTGGCAGCTGCCGCTGGTCGACGTCTGAGTGAATCGGCTCTTAAGTTCGCTGCTTGTGCACTTTCACCTAATTGCACAATAATGGCAGTCGATGGACAGACAGGCCCCCTCCTCCTTTGGCCACTTGAAAAGTAGAGCTGTGGATCTTGAAAAGGACAGCAATTTCCGCACTTGGCAGTCACTCAGCCCATTCAGCTGATGGAAGATGCTGGGCGGCTCCCAGCCACTTTTGCAAACTTTAAATTTCGCTTCAATTAATTCCCATACGTGTGTGTCTTGGGTGTGGGCGTGTGAGTCTTAAGTTTCTCGACTTGCCTAATGGAAAAAACAAACACTCTGCTCCTTGTTGTCGGCCATAGTCACATGCACATCATTTCCTCATTATTTTCTGAGCAAACAATAACAAAACGCAGGCAGCTGGGAAGTTGGCTGGGTAACCGGAAGGCAGGGAATAATTTTAGATGACTGCAAAAGTCTCTTGTGTATTTTTCAACTCAATTAGAGAGCAGCCGGAATGTTTACAGTGCGTATGAAAATTTAATGGCCAACAAAAAGTTTCCAGCGGCAAGAAAAACTGCGAGGGCCTCAGCAGAAGTTACCCAGGGAAAGGTCGTCCGGAATTTCCGTTTGCTTTGCTCGATTTTTTCCTTCAGCTTCCTTTATCGACGAGGAGGGGTGGCAGAAGTAGGCGGTGGGGGCGTGGTCATAGCCATGTTTCATGAGCTTATTTAGAATTATGAGCGCATTTGCTTAAGCACCCGCAATGGCTGCGCTCACGGCCATAAAAGGCGGACAGTGAAAAACACGTAGCCCGACAAAGTGCACTGCAAACTGCACACACACACACGGGCACACCCACACAGTCACACACAGCCGTGTTGGCGTCAGGAACTCGGCCAAGTTTGTCGGTCGACGGCGGCGGCTCCGCCATCATCGACGGCTGCGAGTCTGCAATTTTTTCGGTCATCCCCAGCCAGACAGGACCGAAAGGAGGCCGAGGGGGTGGTCGGCCTGGCGTCACGTTGTCGCCGGCTGCATCTACACAGTCAGCACAATCGAGGGCCGCCCACCCGGCGTATGCTTGTTATTCTCGCCCAAAATCAATGAAGACGCCGGCAGCCCAAAAGGTTGGGTCAGGGCGCCCCATAAACTTTAAAGTACGACGGGCAAAACTAATTACGACTGCCGAGGGTCGGCCGCCAATTCCTTTGCTGCAGCTTCATAAATTCTCGGATAGGCCGTTGCATTTTACGGCTAATGGAGATGCCGACGGCGATTACTGGGCGGTGGGGGAGCTAGCAAATCACCATGACAATAAAGCCTCAATTGACGAGTGGCCCATGCGGCGGATGATTAACGAGTCCCTGGGATCGCTGCCTGTCAGGCAAGAGAAAGGCACTTAGACTGCCAGAGTGGAAATAAAAATAAAACATTCCCGGAGATCAAGTAGACTTGAGCGAGGGCAGGGGCCGCCGGATATGGAACATCATCAATGATTTAAATTAATCGTCGTAACACACGCAAATCTCTCACATGACAACCGACAAGCGTCGAGGCAGCCAGCCAGGACCTCCTGTCGATGGGGGGGCAGCTGCCGTTGATGACTGATGCTGACGGGCTCTGCGTTTGCGGGGCGGATATGAAGTCGAATTTACCATATCATCCGAAATTACAAGAGCCTCCTCCGCCCGGCTGCCGTCACATAAAACGGCTGAGCCAAATGACTAAACGAAGTGCCACAGCCACTTGATGGCTTTTGGGCTGCGCAGGACGAAGCGAGCGGAAAGGAGGCCCGCACACACACACCGACTCGCCGCAGTCAAATTAAAACGAACGGTTGCGACGACAACCAACAGACAGACAGGCAGCCAGTCAGGCAGTCATTTGGTTGAAAAGAAGGTGGGGAGAGCAAAAAAAAAACCTGCAGTCCTTCCAATCATCCGCCGGGGAGCCCATGGCAAACAAGCTGGCATTTAGTGTATATCGCCAGTGATTTCGGAAGGTCCTTCTTCCTTTTTTTGTCAGCTCAGTGGCTGGCTGGCTTTTCATTGCAAACTCCAATTGTCGAGCGGCCGGCAATTCAACAGGAATTTTGGGCAGCCCCGGCCAGTCCGCCTTTCAAGGGCCGGCAGTGGCGGAGACCAATCAACAAAGTTTATTAGTTTGATTGGTAAGGGTGGTCAAAGGCGTTGGACCCCCCAAGTGCGCTGCTTCGAGGCGACGCTGAGAGGCCCCTTGAAAACTCTCAGTGGTCAATGCATACAAATGTTCATTGCACGAAGTCTCCAGGAAACACGGAAACTATTAAATAGGCAGGAGTTCTTTTCTTCGGTTTGATTACCGATGTGTGGCACTCAAAAATACTGAAAAACTCTCCCTAACTTTTTGAAAAACCAAGAGGAGTAAAGAAAGCAACCACTGACCAGATTCACAAATGCGTAAATAGAGAAAAATTAGCATTCGGGGCCTAAGCAGATTTGAAAATTTTCATAGCATACTTTTCAGGGCACCTTGATTGTGTGACGGCGGGAAAATTTATGAACTTGTAACTGTTTTGGGCAACAAATACCTCGAAATCCGCTCTCCTTGCCTTTCAATTCCTGCAGTGATTAAGTGCGTCGTTTGTTTGGCGCTTTTTTTGGGGGCAGGCGGCAGCAAAGGCTGCGGCAGTCAAAACAACGGCCGTTGCCATTGTCGGGGCCGCTTTCGCTGTCGCTGAGCTATTTTGACAGATTAACTCACGCGCACGGCCACACCAACGCCTGGCCCACACCCTGTCAGTCAATTGTACTCTGTGCACTGCAAGCTGTTTGCCAAAACTTCGCCCCGAGCATCGGCAGAAAAAAAACTCGAAGAGAAGGAAACTGGCAAACTGACGGTAGACGGCGGGGGCGGGGGCGGCGGCTACGCGTTTCCCATTTTTGCCACTGCATGTGTTAAATTTAAGTTTTGATTTACGACTTAGGACGACATAGGCCTGCCGGCCAGCCACATGTGAGTTGGGTGGCGCCACCGCCGTCGCTTTGATTGTAGTGATAAATTGCGCTGTCAGAAGTTGTTGGTTGGCATTTTCTTTTGTCGTTGCCGGGCGTCGGATCGGTCGCAGCTGCCTGATGCCTGCTGACTGCCATAACCTCAGATATTTTACAAACTGGGTTATGTGCGGCCCGCCAGCCCAACAGCCGTCGAGCATTTAATGGCTGTTGACAGTTGTGTCAAGTTGTGCCGGATCGCCTACTTGGCTGCCCAGCCAACTGCCTGCCTCCCTGCCACTTGCCTTCTGCTTTGTTTCAAGCCTTTCGGCCTGCCGGCTGGCTTCTTTTTTATGACCCCGTCTTGGTCTGGGCTCACTTTTATTGTGGGTGTTCTCGCCCAGCCCAGCCGAGCATCGGGCTCAAGTGCGCTTATAAATTTTTAATACAATTTCTCGTTTTGGCTGGTGATTTGTGGGCGACGTCGGTGTTTCCGGCTTGCGTGTTTTGTCGCCTGTCTGTGTGTGTGGCAGAAAGGATCCCATTGATTCCGATTTAGATACTTGGAGTCCCGACTGCGGAACTGCTAATAGCCGAGCATTAAATATTCAAAAGTCACTGCTCGTCATCATAAATTGACATTAATAAGCCGACGCACGCATGCCCCGTTGGCCGCTTTAGGGACTCCATTAGAAGTGCCCAGAACCGACGAAAGAACGAAAATTTATACGAAATTCAAAATACTAAATAAATTTGTAGGCTTTTCTTAATTTATCTTTAAATTAGTTTTGAAATAATCAAGTAGATTTCCCCTCAATTTCCGTAAAACTCTTCCCATTTTGTTCAACTCAATTCACCTCGAACTGCTAAGCCTACGATTCCTATAATGGAAGCTCTTCTTCTGGCAATCAGGAGGTTTTTTGGAAAGACTCTTCCTTTGTTTGGAGGCGGAATAAATCAAAGTGATATCAAAATAAAGCCCATTCAATAGATTCAGGGAACTAAGAAGATTTATTCGTTCCCCCAAAGAGCCGAGTTGGTAAATTCACCTGGCCTTCAATTTATTTTTCAACACCCTCAAATTTACCTTCCAAGAACTCCTAAGGATGCTTAAGGTTTTCTTTAGAAAGTAAATAAATCCGCTGTCCTGTACTTTTTACAATTTTGTAACCTTTACAAATTTCATCCAACTTTCCAGGAACTGGAACATTTAATGATAAATTTTGATTATGAATTTCATAGAAAATTCTTAATCCCTGATTTCACGCGAGTACCCCTACTACTCCTGGGGAATGTTTCGTCCTTGCGCCTGATGTGAAAATGCGTTTTACGGTTGTATTTTTTACGCTTGAGCAGGCGGCACAGAGGATATGCGGCTGGTTGGTCAGCCAGTCGGCTGTCCACGGTCCTTGCCAGGATTAGCAGCCCACACAACGCCAGCGTCACCGCTGTCGCTGTGGATCCTTAAATGCACTCGCTGTTCATTTCCCAACGACTGCGCATAAATTATGCAAAATGATTTATAAGCGAAAAGCCAAAGGCAAAACCGCAGAGCGCAAAAACTAAACATTCGCCGACCGCTTAAATTAATTGAATTACGCAAGGGCCACATCGGCCAACCCTCGCAGGATCCTCTATGCATACATCGGGTTATTAATACCAAGTCAATTTAATGGGCAACGGAGATTTAAACTTGATTAGCCTGGAGGCCTTTCATGGGCAGAACTTCAATTTAAAATGAAAATCAATTTGTTGTGAATCCAACGAGCAAAGCGTCGTTGGAGTCCATAAAAAACCATCTGGGGGAATCAATAAACCAGGCGCGGGTTTTTTACGACAAGACAGTGAGTTTGCGTATGTGGGCCTTTTATTTCTTTGGCAGTTGCATAAATAAACCAGCGAATCAAAGCGGCAGTCGCGGGCTTGGGGCGTCCATTAAGTCGGCTGGAGGAAATTGAATGTAATTTGTGCGCTGCGCGCTCAATCCGGGGATTTTCTGTATCATTTATGATAATTGAGCCGCTTGTCCGGCCCTTCAGATAGCAGAGCGTCCGCTGCCTGCTGATTTTGCCACTCGATTGCATTTGCCAATTTCTTTTCTTCGCCTCTCTACTTCCACTTGGCTCGGCTTGTGCCGCCTCGAGGGTCTCTGCGATTGTTCATATTTTACAAAATAATAAACAGCCACTTCGCCCCCAAATCGGTGGGGGTCAGTTGCCAGGGCTACCAGCGCTGCCAGGGCGTGCAACGCCCACCGTCCCTGCCCCTCCTGCCGCTGCCAAAGTCGCCCAGGCGAATAGTAAACGTTTAGTGGCCCATAAAGCGTAGCATACTTTTATGCGTACTCGTAAAAGTCTCACATGTGACGTCGCCGAGGAGGACTCGGGGAGATGGGAGAATGGGTACTTTTCGGCTCTATCGAACAGCGAAGAAGTTGTGCTTCAAATTTAATGATTATTAAAGTCCGGAATCACTGAAAATCACCCACTCCCGCTGGCAATCTGGCATTTATTGCATTTGAAGGCAAAGACTCGGCGACGGCAAACACGAGCCGCTTGGAAACAATGTTAATTTGCCCAAAGATAGCCCACACTCCACACACAGAGAAAGCGGGCAAAAAGGACGAGGTAGTTGGCTGACGAGGTGTGCCGGTTGGTTGGGGGATCGTGGAACACAATCAGCCCAACAGCTGAACGAGAAAGCGAAATGCAAAAATATGCAAACGAAATGCTGTCATCAAAACTTACAATCAACTGCGGGCGATTGGAGGGGCAGCCGTCCCGACAGCCAGCCAGCCTTATAGAATGTAAACATGAATGAACGAGGTAGATTTCAACCCCGGCCAACGGCCGGACGGACGGACGGTCAGGACGACTCACGGCCCTTGTGTAAATGAAAATGCAAACAGAAATGCGCAGCGGTGGGCCAGTCAGATTAACAGCATCAACAGTCGTCGGAGTCGAGCGGCGGCGGGCACAAAAAATGAAGGAAAAATCGTTGGAAAATGGAAAATGTTATGCGCAGCAAAAAGCGCTGAACAAAACACCAAACGTTCCCCCGGCCCCAGCCAATCGACGGCCGCTTTGATAAGTGAAAATTGCAGGCAAAACGAACTCACAAAATTCCCTGAAAAAGGCACAAAAATAATTTAATGCCAAAATATTTTTCCTTTCGATGGTTTAATCGAACGTTTTAAAATCTCCACGTCCTGGGAATTTAACTGACTTTAAGTTTGCCCGCAGGCCACTGCCGGCCTGGCTTAGGCAACTGACTCGGCTTATTTTTGTATTGTGGGCTCGCCTATTGTTTCACTGGCCATATAAGGATAACATATAGCCACGCACGCAAGGATACGAAGGGGTGGGCTGTTTTGTTGTCTCGGCGACTGCAAATGAAAAGACCAACGAAAAACAAAAGCCCCAGCGACCCCGCCGCCTTCCTCAACTTGACTTTCCCAGCTGAGCGGAAAGGGTTCGTGGGGGACGCATGTCCCCAGGACTTCTTATCTCTGTTTAGAGCATTTTTCGTTTAAGTTTTTTGTCCTTTTGGCCGGCCATTGTTTTTTGTTTGTTTGGCGAGTTCGTCGGGCTCACCTCCCCGGCAATTTATGCACTCGACTTTGCTGCGGTTGCCGTTTTGTGCGCTGGTTTATGGAACCTTCACTTGCAATTCTCTGGATCACTTAATTACGGATTTTAATTGCAATTAATTTTCAACTATTTTGTGGTCGGTTTACCGTTAATTTTGGTTTTATTTTCATGGCACTTTAAGCCTCCCCTCCCGCTCAGACATTCTCGGCTGTGGACAAACATCCACTGGGGCGTGAATTTATGCCCTGACATGGTAATAAGGTAACTGAACTGCTGGCGGGGCGCCGCGCAGTTATGAAATTAACACATTTACCGTCTCGTTTTTTCCGCGCGTCGATAATTTGCATTATATTTTTTTTGTCCGGCCGCCCTGACTGGCTGACTTAATTGCATTTCAACGTGCCGTTTCATAATGCAAGCCGAGCAGTGAAAATAAACACGGGCCTCGTCATTGTTGCGAATGCGGGGCGAGTGTGAACGTTTAAAACTTAATTAAAATTTAATCAAATCGCACAAATCATTCGAGTGCATCGAAATGGTCGTGTAACAATCACAAAAACGCAAAAAGTTTCAAATGAAACATATGAGAATCGAGAGTTCCCATCAGCAGAAGTTTACATACTCTGTGGGGATTTTGTGGATCGAAATCAGTGAATTTGGGAACCAGTAAACCCAAGAAACTTCGAATGCGAAAGTTTCAGTTTTCCTGCTCAAACTTAGAGGAAGAATTTAAGGTCGGCTTGGTCTGCATTTCAGTCGCTTCCAAGCCTGGACCGCCTAGCCAAGGCACCAAGAAAAGAGCTAATTATTCGATTAATGGTCGCTGATCCCACCTCATAATTATGAATTGGAAACTCTCGAATCCTTCCTGATAACAAATATACTCGACTCTACCCTCTAAATAATGTTTACTGTGAACAGAAAGCAAAATAAATTAGCAATTCGGGCTCGTCGATTGGCATCTGCACGCGCCCTCTAAAGTAGGCAATGCTTTTTTTCTCGGTCGAATAAAATTAACATAAATTGGGAAAATATTTTCAAAATGCGTATTTCATTATTTATGGATTGGTAATTACCAAATGCACTTGCCACATAAACCATATAACAATATGCCTATTTCTCTATCTCCCCCAACAGATCGAATTTCACGCATTAACATCCAAACGGCCCGGGTGAGTGGAAAAAATATTTGTTTCCTTTCCTTCGCGTTATTAAATTTTCGTGGAAGTTTTGTTAAATTTCTGCGCGTTTTGGCCGTCGGTATTTTGTGCTTGAGAGGAGATTTTTATTATTTCATTTATGCAAGAATTTTCAAGAGCTTTCATTTCAATTTTGCATTTTCCATCATTGATTTTTCACTTGAGCGCATCGCGCTGGCTTATCGCCCACCCGCGGCTCGCCTTATAACCGAATTAATGAAACATTTCAGTGGACTCCTTGCCCGGAAAATATATAATACTACACTTAACTTAATTACAAGCCGGCTAGCTGCCCCTGAGCCCGGCCACTGCGCGCCACGGTTCATTAATCAGCCGCGATTCTAAGCCGCCAGCCTGCTGTCTGTCTGGGCATTTAAGACAGCGAGAAGGTGGTCGGTGCGGCTGCTGGAAAAATTAACGGGAAACTTAACACTTTAACGCCTTCTCTTCACTTTACGATGTAATTACTTCGAACAGCCCAGCCAGCCAGCCAGCCAGCCCGGCCCGGCCATCCCGTCGGCTGCTGCGGAAGCCTGGACGTCTCGGCTTCTGGCTGACTGACTGGCTGGCGGCTGGCTGCATTACCATTTTGGATATGGGTAGGTAAACAAAATGGCTGCCGTAGGATAACCGACGGCAAGTTGACTTGTTTGCCGGCTTCCTAGTGCGAGAAACTGGGTGCGTGGCTGTGTGTGGGCGGCCAACTAACCACAATGCAAATCCGCAGAGCAAACAATGTCAGGTGACGCGGCTTCTCTGCCATTTCGGGTTCGTTTCGGTCTGTGTGGTCGGCTGGGGGGCTGACAGCCTGACAGCCAACCGCCCCCACCCACACCCACATCCACACCCACGCCTGTGGGCACCTGTTTGAGCTTAGCAGGACCTCCAGCCCCGCTGAATTGAATGTAGAAATCCAGCGGCGGCTCACTCGTCAGCCAAATGTGTTAACGGGGCCCGCAACTCTCTCGCCTTATTTGTGCGAAGGTCCTTGGAATTCTCGGCTGCTTCGAGTGACTGACAGGCCGGCCGTGGGCTGGGTGGCTGGGTGTGTGCAGCTGCAATTTAAATTACTGCCAGGGCAACGGGTTGGGCGAGTCCTTCGAGCCTACATGCAAATAACCCTCAATTACTTTGTCTTTGGCCGACAAGCTGCTGCCAGAGTTTCTGCTCTTAACTTTGCCCAGAGTTGCCAGCCCAACATTGGCAGGGCTTCCTTATAATTTCGTGCTCTTTAAACTTGGCCCCGAGCTGGTGGGGGGAGGAGGGCTCTCCACTTTTATGGTTGGTAGTTTGGCTTGCTTGGTTGTGAAGAACCAACCAAGTGGATGATAATCAAAAGGATAGAATAATTGCTGTAGAGAACTTTGAATTCCTTAAGCTTCTTCA
>JBAMCP010001419.1:3854-22214 GCA_037075105.1 Lissocephala sabroskyi | reverse complement strand
GCCGACCTCTCACCAACCCTGCCCAGTGGGATGGTGGGGCGGTGGCCAGGGAACAAAGCCCCGAGAAGGCGACCCACCCGGCGGCTGGGTGGGCCCCTGGACGACCACGGGCGGCGTTGCCGCCGTTCTATGTACACTCAGCTTACTGTGGGATTTTAATTTCTTGAGTTGTGACAGCGACGGCGGCCGGGCAGCGCTGCCGGCGTCACGCCCTCCCCCCCACCGCCGCTTCGCGTATTAAATGCTGTTTGTTTTGTCTTGAGTTGTCGCTATCTATTAACGTGAATGTGCCGCTCGGCTGCTCCAGCCACCCCACCTAGGCGACGCCGACGCTGGCAGCGGGCGAGTGGACCGGCGGGCAGAGCGGCGCGGGGCTCTTTCCCTTTGGGCGATCGGGTCAGCAGTTTTCTTTTATTTTCCGTGATTTCGCCCAGTGGAGCGTGGAAAACGGAGGCGTCCGGGCTGACAAAAGCATCGGCAGGGGGGGAGGGGCCAAGGAGAGGCTGATAGGTCCATTCAAAAGCTGCCAGCTGCCGCGTTCAGTGCGGTTGGCCGGGCAAAAGCTTCTCTCATTCTCTCGGACTTTCCTCAGCCCTCCCGCGCTAATTTCTGGACTGCTTGGCTTTTCTTTCTCCCTTTCAACTAATCAAGTCATCAAATGGACCACAAAACTTCAACTAAACTCGACAGGCAGACGTGGAAAACGTTGTAGTTTCCTTCCTTCTTCCTGGCTGGCACCAGGAACCACCCAAAGCTTCTATCTGCAGGACGACAGCTCCCTCCCTGATTGTGGGAAAGCCTCAGGGATCTCCTAACCACTCTGATCGCGCCACGTGCCTCGCCAGCCACTGAACCGCCTGGTCGGCCCTGGGAAGTTCATTTTCGGCGGGCAAACTTTTGGCCACTTGAACGGCTGCTCAGGATGCTTCCATATGGCCAAATAAATCAAAATTGCGTCTAAGAATAGCCAAGTGAAAGCAGAGAGAGAGAGAGAGAGAGAGAGAGAGGGAGAGGGAGAAACTTCCTCTAATCGAGGGCCGACCAACTGACATAATTGGCCAATAAATTCCCCCCGCCGGCCGACCGCTCGAAAGAACAAAAAATTATTTACGACGGCGCCACACGCGCTAAAAAAATTGAGACCCACAAAAAAAGAGGAAAGAGAACACAAAAACTAGCCAAGAAGAAGAGCAGGAAACAGAAAATACCAAAAAAAAACCATCAAGAAAGGAAGTGAAAATCAAACTTATTCGACTTTTTGGTGCCCTGAAAGTTGAAGGTCTTGGAATTCTCGAACCACGACGGCCAAGTTTCCCTAATAAAAAGAGGAACGAGCTGACTGAGCCATGGATCCAATTTTTTAGGTAACGGGAGACTCCCCCACCCCACTTTCGAAATGCCTCCTAACAATTCTCTGTCCATCCTAACCACTTTGAGGTGAGAGGAAGTCAGCATCAAATTTACCCCAGAATAGATGGACAGACAGCTTCAAAAACAGACAGTTGGACAAAGAGAGAGTTGGGCAGACGGACAGGTCGGTTCTGCGCATGATTAAAGCCTCCAACGAAGTATCATTGATAGAGTCCAAGGACTACTCCTTCCCAGACAGTGAGCTTAAAAATCAGACAACCGAACAAGCAGACAGTTGAGCAAACGGGCAAAGACACTTGGCTAGATTCATTCTTCGAATTATAGTCCCCTATCAGGTAATATTGGTGGGTTCCAAGGATTTCTTTCTCCCTTCCTGTTAAACACACTCAGGACAGATAGACAGAGAGTTTCAGATCAGACAATCGAACAAACAGACAGTTGGTCAAACGGGCAGACGCGCAAAACTAGATCGATTCTGCGCATGATTGTAGGCCCCATCGAGGTATCATTGATGAGATCCAAGGACTAATTCTTTCCTGTCTAACACAACCCAGGACAGATAGGCAGATGGCTTAAAAATCAGACACTCGAACAGTTGGGCAAACGGACAGACTCTCTTGGCTAGATCGATTCTTCTCAGTATTGTAGCCCCAGTCAGTTATCTTTGGTTGGTTCCAGGGACAACTCCTTCCCTGTGTTACCAACACCCGCACAACCTTATAGCCCCGCTCCTTGGGGTGCAGGGTATACAGAGAAATTATCAGTGGGGCGCGTGATCTTTCAGAGCGGAAAACAAATTGAAATCAGTCACCGGGCCGAGCGCAGTACACAGACAGCCGATGACGCCGGCCGGCGGTGACGCGGCAGTCGGCCAGTTGAACGGCTTGGGTACTCGGACAGTTGGACAGTTGGGTAAAATTCGTCACATCGATGCCGGCTAATAAAAAACGGCAAGAATTTTTCACAAATCGCCCTGCAGGCCCAGCAACCGACCGAAAACTCAAACCCACCGCACAAACAGCTGCCACGGGCGGCGAGGGGTGGGGTGGGGGGAAGGATTAGTTTGGCTGTTGGCTGGCAGAGTTTTCTTGGCGGCTGTTGCCGGCGCGCCGCTTACTCATCTCCCCGACCAACGACTGGGGGGGGGGCCGTCTGTCGGGCATTTTGACCGCCGTCGTCTTGGCCGCGGCCGCGGCCGCAGCGGCATGAACATCGCTGCCCCCGATAGTCATGCCATGAGCATGAAACTCGCGCATAATTAAGACAAAAGCAAAAAGATACACACCGCAATTCGTATGGCTGAGATAAGCGAGCGGACGGACGACGAGCCGGGGAATTAGAACGGACAAACGGCTGACAGACGTTCGCGTTGTCTGCGTGTCTGCGCGGGGCAAATCATTGATCAAATCATTTTGCAGACAGCGCAAATTGTTGGGCAATTATTTATGTGCCCGGCCGGGCCGGGCCGGGCCGAGTCGCTGGGGTCGCCGGGGCGCTCAGGACCGACCACAGGCTCTCGGCCAGAGGGCGTGGGGAGGCGGCGATGTCATCTTCTTTTTATGCCTGTTTACCGTTATTTTTAGTGTACTCGCCTAGTGAATGGGGGAATGTGGCTGTGTGGCTATTAATTTTGCTTCGGGGAAATTGTAGATGTTGGCGGGCCATGCGGCGTATACGCAATTGCGCGAGAGACCACGCATACGCCGCGTTGGCTGCACAAATTAAATCGTGATCGCATAGAAATCATCGAAATTCTTCTGTTGGCCTCTTTCAAATAATTAAATAATCGTTAATTACTAAAAACAGAAAACAGGCGCTTGTCTGCGCCTCTGCAGCTGTTGGCAAGTTTGCCAGCAAAGAAAAACGAAGTTTCTTTCATCCAATGGGTGGGCTTTATGGATCTTAAGTAGCTGCTGAAGAAGCTAAGATAAGGAATCTAAAGCTAAAGGTGACAGGATTTGGAAGTCTCAGAGGCTTCAGTTGGCTGCCTGGGGCTGATGAGCTTTTCTTGGAGATTTCCCAACTCGTAGAAGGACTTTAAATTGTGGATGATCTTTTTCATATCAAGAACAGATTTTACTTATTGAATGGTTGGGATTTGAGGGGGAGAAATAGAAAAGAAAGCAACAGAGAAAAAGAGAGATAGAGAAAGAAAAGGCAAAGATTTGTCCTCTGTGCCCTGCCGGCTTTGGTTTCTTGAGCCTTCGATTTTCTAGTCAGCTAAATCGTCTGAGTGTTTCAGAGTTCTTTAATAAAGAGCTTGGGATCTCTAAGAAGAGAATTTACTCGCAATTAGTTAAGATTCTTAGGATGTCAGAGCCCTTCTTCTTGGTTCGATTCTTCAATTCTTTTTGATTTTTAAAATATTTTCAATTCTTCGTCTTGAGAGCCTTAGGATCTCAGAGCTTTTCTTGGTTGGATTCGATAATCGAATCTTTCTTCATCATTAATTCGTCATCTTTAGAGTCTTAGAATCTCAGAGTCCTCTTTGGTTGGATTCTTAAATTCTTCTGGATGCCTTAATGAGCTACAATTGTTCATCTTGAGAGCCTTAGGATCTCAAAGCCTTCTTTGGTTGGATTCTTTAACGCTTCTTGCTTTCAAAATCATCTCAATTTCCTCAACTTCCTCTACATCGTCCGCCAGAATCTATTCATGGTCAAAGGAACCCTTTTCGCCAGACGAGGGAACCTCGGGGACATTCCACTCGAAGCATTCCAGAAATATATCGAATCATAGAAAATGAGCTGGAATTTTTATAAAGCTGCCCAAGGAGATGGCACAATTGGAGAACAATTCTCAAATATTCGGGGTCTTCTGGGATCACCTCGTTCTGCAGGCCTCTCCTGGTCATTCAGACGCCCCGTCTTTCTGCCTTCTCTTCTCTATTCTCTTTGATCTCTAAAGAACCCCATGGAATCCTTCTTTAGCTTTCTCTCCGCCTTCGAATCTGCGGCTTTCGGAAATCCCAAGAATCCCACAACTGCATGGCTTTCTTTTCCTTGGGCTGCTGATCATTCATACGCTTTGCCTTCCTGCTCATCTCTTTCTTCCTCTTTTCTCTTTGGTCTCCTGATGAACCCACTGAATTTTAGCCTAACTTTCTTTGCGCGGCTCTCTTAGATCCCAAGACTCCCCCAACTGCCTGGCTTTCTTTTCGCTGCTTTGTTTCCCTGCCCGCCTCTTTTTGCATTCCTTTGGCTTTTCCACGAATTCGACTGACTGATTCCGGGCCGATTCACCTTCAACCTTAGCGGTGATCCCGTCATTTTTCTACTGAGAACAAAATCCGAAAACAGAATTCACATCCATGAAATTGGATGAATCGGCTGGTTGTTGTTGTCGGTGGTTTCTTTTTGGGTTTGTTTGTCCGCCGCTGTCAGAGTTGTCTATTCGCAGCGATTTACGTGCTCGATGCGTTCGGCACGTACGTGCGTGCGTGAGCGGGCCGAGCCGGGCGAGTGAGTGACATTCCGAAGGCAGGAGAGTGCGAAAATAATTGATGGACGGCCAGATCGAGCGACGGACGCGCTAAATGGCTGCTTAGATGGATGGATGGCTTTTTGTCCTATTTGTTTTGATTCTATTGAATTCGGTCGGCCCGATTTGCTGCTCCTACAAAAGCGGAAGCGCCCAGTCACGTTCCCAACAACAACAACAACAACAACAACAAGATGAACACCTAACTGGTGGAATCGTTGAACTTCAGGCAGGCGGCGGGTGGGTGGCTGATTTTCTCACACCTACAAATCAGCCGGGCCAGGCGATGCACCCAATTTGGCAGTCGGCAAGGAAGTCCAACAGGTTTGCTGGCTGGCCAGCACTTTTCCTTTCCTGTTGGCGGGCAACCGGTCAACTCCCACCGACCAGGCCCAAAAGAGACTGTGAGACTGAGGCGACTACAAGATTATTGACATGCCAACATGTTGCACTCTCCGCCCGCGGAGCCCCTTTTGTTTCTGCTAGGCGGCCTGTGAGAACCGCCAGGTCCCCCGGCCCCGACCGCTAATGCGAAAAATTGCCAGGCCCGTCAGACGGGCCGAACGGCCGGCCGGCCTATCAGCCGGGTTGCATCATTTGGAGTGTTCTGGGCGGACCCGCGGACGGACTGGGGGGCCCGTGGGCCGGCCGGCTCTTCTCGGGCTTGGCTATTAGAAAGGCATGTGAAATGTTCCCTAATTGTTGGAATTTTAATACTGCAACTACACAGAGCCAAAAGAGAATCAAGGCAGCGGCAGCCATCGGTCGGTTGCCCAGCCCAGTCCCCCCCCCCCCCCCTCTCCTGTCACTGGCATCAGTTGTTGGCCGGTTAGTTGATCCGCTGGTTGCTGTCCAAATCTCTGGTCGTGGGGCGGTTGGGTGCCTCTTGGGTAGCCAGACATTTAAGTACTCTATTAAGCGGTGAGTATGCCAGTTGGGTCGCTGGTTGGCGGTTGTTACGGTTGACAGTTGGGTGAGTGCCCGCCCGGCCCTTGTGGGTGAGGCAATTGGCCAACTGACAGCCACCGAGACGGGCCGACGGGAACGGGGAGGATGGTGGCCCGCGGCTGTGCGGTGGGTCTTTACAGATTTTCGAATACCAGAAACGCCAGGGGAAATCCCGCAAATCGGAGGGGAATTCAAGTCAACCGCCAAAGCCGCAAGGTTGCCCCGTTCGCTCGGCTTCCATTTGGGCAGAGGCAGAAAATCCCCAACGGCTGGCTAATTAGGCCAGCCAGACAACAAAGACCGCCAAGCCCCAAATGAGTATTATTTTGTCTATATTTTGGCGGCTGGAAATCTTCTTCTAAAGAACTCAAATTGGCTCGGGATTATTGGCCCACCAGGAGACCCAAAAGTGGCACAAAGTTGTGGGTAAAACGATCGCCGTGGAGGAGCGGTTAAAGTTCTTAGGAACCCTGAAATGTTGGTGGGATTTTCGGCTATGAAGTCTAAATATGAAGGATATAAATTAACTCCGGAATGTGCTGGACTAAAGTAAGAGATCTGGATCTAATTTTGATCATGTAGTCGCCTCAATCTCGCAGTCTCTCGTGGACTTAATGCCCGATTTAAATAGCAAGAGAAGTCAATCTCGGCCTTGTCTAAACATTTGTGGATTAGGTCCTTCCTTCCACTAAGCTTAGCCAGCCTAAGATCAAAACAAGAATAGCAATCAATGGTTCCACTCATTCCCAGGAGTCATAGGCTTTTCATATTGCTAGAGATCAAAAGGTTTAAAGGCAGTTTAAGATCTCAGAGCCAGGGAATCATGGGGAGATTTTGTTTTTTTTTTTTTGCCGAAGCCAACACAACCTTCAAGAATCTCATAAGGAATCTAATATGAATATAGAAACTCAGGTTTCTTCCAGTCCTAGAAGTAGCAGTCTTCTTGAATTTCTAGAGATCTAAAGGATTATAGAGTTTATGATCTCAGAACCAGGGAATCATGAGGAGCTGCTGAGTTTTGCTGACTTTTTTGAATAGAAATCAAATCTTGTTTAGAAATCAAAGGCCTCGGCACCTAAATTTGATATGAATATGGACTTTTTAGGTTAAGATTGAAAAGTTTATAGGCAGGTTAAGATCTTAGAATCAAATAGGAGCTCAGAACCATGAGGAGCTTTTAAGCGTGCTCACTTTTCTGTACAGCAATCAAATCTTTTAAAGAAACCAAAGACTTCGGAGCCCTAACTTAATGTAAATGTAGAAATTTGAGTCCCAGAAGTGGCAGTCTTTTCAAATTGTTAGGTACCTAAAGGTTTGCGGAAAGGTTAAGATCTCAAAATTATAGAAATCAAAGATCTAAACTGGACATGGGAATGGAGACTTCCAAGAAATTAAACAGTCTCACGATTATTTCTTGAATAGTCTGAATTCCCCCAGCCCCTTTAGAGCAAAAATCATATAACTCTGAAAAATATCAGTTAGATTTTCTGGGAACTTCTGGCAATTCCCGAATTCCCCTACTCAAAGCTCCTTTTGAGAGCGCAAAAAGATCTTCAAAGTTCCCATCAATTCTTCAACCCACAATTACCGAATTTTTTGTCATAAGCCTCCGCCCACTCCACGCCCCCCGCCACCGCCCGATGCATGCAACATGCAACAATGCAAGTGATTAGTACGCGCCGGCGTTCAACTCGACTGCGTTTTATGTGGCAACTGGCGGGGCATCATTGTTGCCGCTGGTCGGGAGGAGAGGGCGGGGCAGGCAGTCGGCGGCTTGGACGGCAGTGAGGCTGCGAAATGATTTACTGTGATTTATCTGTAAAATTCCAGCCTTCAATCTCTTCTCACGCGTCCGCGCGGCTGGGGCAGCGAAAAGGGCCGAGAGGCCCTGCAGCCAAACTGCCAGGCGGGCGGAGGACGCGGGGGGAGGCGTGGCGGGGCTGGCGGAGGTGTTATAAAAGCGATAATAAAAAATTATAACTTACGCTCCATAAATTGGCGTTTAATAGTTGAAATTTACACTGAATTGACAGCGGGCAGCGAGCGCCCAGCAACGCGACGCGTATGAGAAATGGCAGGAAAATCGGGAGGGCCGCCGGGCCCGCCGCGATTTATGATGCATCATTACGGACACTTTTATTACGGATACTTGAAAAAATTTCGATACGCCCGACGGTCCTCGGACCAGCCAGTCCAGCGACGGGATGTGTTCTTGATCTTATCGGCGATCGTTGGAGATATAAGCCCGAATTTCAAGGAACCTTAAACGCTTTTGCAGGCAACTCCGCGGGCTTCGAAAAAGCAACTAAAGTCCCCGCGCCAAAGTCCGCAAGAGAGAGAGAAGAAGAGCAACTAAAAATGAAAACAAACGGTAACTTCTCGTTATTTCTTCGGCTTTTGTTGGGTCGTCTGCCTTTGCCGGTCGTTCGTCGTGGGCGTAAATGTAAACAAACCAGCGACACGAAGAAGAAGCCGACAACTAAAATTAGCAGCACCCCTAAAACGCTCGTTGCGCGGGGGGTGGGGGGACTTATCAGCGCTTGCAAGTCTTTGGCGAGATAATCAGCGAGAAGCCGCTAGGAATGTGGGATGAGTGAGTTTTGTTTTTGTTTACCTGCCGTTGTCTCCAGCGCAGCAGGAATCTCGCGACTTATCAACGCAATTATAAAGCATAAAAACACACACACACTCGCACAACCAAAGCATCGCAATGTCAAGACGACCCTGACCCAATTCGATGTACAAATAAAATTGCTGATGTACAGCGCCGGCCATCCCAAAGAGAGTGCGCGGCGGGGGCGATAAGCCCAGGGAAACAGGTGACAGGGCGGCCAAGACAAATGGGGAATACGTCGGTGATGTGTTCGTGATCCATTACGGCGACAATTAATCACCGCCAGTGACTTTCCGAGTCCATTGCCATGCGTCGCCGCTGCTCGCTTCGAGGGCGGCGCGCAGTTCATATCGATAAATTCAATCTCCCCCCCAGCCCCCGGCCAGGGTTGCCCCAAAGCCGGCGGCCAGGGCTCCCAGCTCAGCAAACGGCGGTTGGGTTTTGATCTCTGAATCGTTTTTTTTTATTCATTTGATCTTGAAGATCTTAGAAACCCGCAGAGTCTTTAAGGATCTGAAGACTTAGTGGGAATGTCGGCGGATTCAGTTCAGTTTCTTATTCATTTCATTTTAAAGATCTTAAAGTCTCCGTAGGACCTAAAGATTGGGTGGGAATGGACTCCAAGATTATCAATCGGCGTTTTCAGTTCAGTTTCTTATTCATTGGAACTTGAAGATCTTAAAAACTCCAGAGGATCTGAAGACTAAGTGGGAATGGGCTCAAAGTTAAGGTTCAGGTTCAGGTTTGTTGGTTTATTTGATCTTAAAGATCTTGAAAACCCGCAGAGACTTTAAAGACCTTAAGACTAAGTGAGGATAGTCTTAGAAATCCCCAGAAATTGAATCCATACTTTGAATTCAAGTCCAAGTTTCTTTGGCGCTTTCCAGGTGCTTAGAGGTGCCAATCCAATCGAAGTTGCAGGCTTCAGGATTCGAGGAAGCTAAGCAACAGCAGCAACAATCAAAAAGCAACAGCAACAACGGCAGAGAAGGCAGCAGCTGAGCTCAAGGAAGCTGAACAACAGCAGCAACAATGTAAACGCACCAGCAACATCCGCAGCAGCAACACCAACAGCGAGAGAACTTGCAGCAGCAACAATGAGAAAAGTAAGCGGCAACCTTCAGCAACAGCAGCAACAATGCCAGCAGCAACAACAACAGCAACGCCTGCAGTTGTCGTTTTGATAATCTGCTTTATATTCGTTTTGTGGCTGGTCGGGATTTGGGGGACTTAAGATCGCTGAAATTTTCATCTGGCAAAAGTGGGATGATCAGATGGCCGAGAATGGCTGGCGGCTGCTCAGACCATCGGCCAGATGGCATTGGCATTAGCATTACCCATTAGCTTTGGCCAATTTATAGTCCCCGACGACAACAACAGCAGCAACAACAATCGCGCGACATGCCACTAAAGCGCTAATGACTTCAATAATGAATTTGATTTCTTTCATTTTATTTGTCATGTTATGTTGGCCGGCATTGTTGCTGTTGTTGGTGTTGTTGTTGCTGGTGCTTTTCGAAAACGGTTTGCCACATTTTCAGCATTTTCAGTGTGTGCGTGGGGGTTCGGCGGATTCGTGCGTCAATAATTAGATCATCTCTTGGTTTTTGCAGACGATTAGCGAAATCAAAAGGCACCCCAGCCCACAAAAGAGTCCAAAAAAAAACGACCCCCACCAACAAAAAAAAAAAGCGCAATACACACAATAAATTTTCAAACGGCACAGGAAAATCTCATATACTCTCGGCCAATGCCGAAAGAAAATCCGCCCGTTCCCCGCACCGACCAACAAATACTCTTAATACTTTTCTGCCCAACAGTCCAACTGTCTGGGTGTTGATTTCCGAAAAGCAGAGGAGAGGAGCAACCTGAAAGTCTGAAGGAACTGAACTCTTGGGTACTTTGGCAAGAAAAAAGCTTCACTGACTCCGCAGAATCGGACAGAAGTTGAGATGGAGAGGAAAAATGACAGCCCTTATGGTTTGGGAAGACTGCCAGCAGGACTTGGGACTAGCAGGAAGAAAGACTGACAAGAAAACAGCCCAAAAGAAACCATAAAGGCCAAACAGAGACTGCTGAGAATATTAAGTGTGCAACTGCCCAAGTGTCTGGTCGACAAGCTGCTTAGGAACTTCGAAGAAACTGCCCAGAACAGCCAAGCAGACGTTGGTTGCGGTGGATAGAAGAAATCCCGGACTGGACGCCTGCACAAAGCCGTCTTTTTGTCTTAAAGCTCCGAATATTCCTGGGAATCCTGCAGAATCGGACACAAGTTGAGCTGGAGAGCAGACAAGAAAGCCTTCAAGACTTGAGAGGACTGCCAGCAAAGTTTGGGATCAGCAGAGAGGAAGACTGACAAGAAAAAAGCCCAGAAGAAGCCAAAAAACCAGAAGAGGGACTGCTGAGAATATCAAGTGTGCAACTGCCCAAATGTCTAGTTGACAAACTGCCCAGAACAGCCAAGAAGACTTTGATTGCGTTGACTGAAGGAAATTCCGGACTAGACGCCTGCGCCAAGCCGCCTCTTGTGTCCTTAATGAAGTTCTGTCCTTCTGGTTTTGATTCGGGCAGTGGTTCTCCCCGGGGTAACGAATCTGTACCAAAATTCAATGTACCCTTTGGGGCCTTTTAACAAAAAGTGTAGACGAATATAAAAACAACACAAATGCGAAATTGAACAGACAACAAATTAAAAGAAAGAGAAGAATAAAATAAAAGAAAAGCGAATTCAATAAATTTTTGCCTCGCCTCAGACGCTAATGAATCATACGCCAGGACGGCGGGTGGGTGGTGGGTGGGATCTTGGCTGCTGGCGGGTTGGCCTTGCCGGCGGAGTTTATGGGCCGGCAATTTGCATTCAGCCCTGGCAATGACTTGGCCCATAACAATGGCCCAGCGGACTGCCAAAATGCGCCAAATGTTTATTTAATTAATTTTTTAGACAGCGCGGCCGTCGCGTCGGCGGGCAAACAAAAAACAAAAAATAAATTAAAACAATAAACAAATGAGCCCGGCGACTGTTCATTGTCCGTTGTTTGTTGTTGCTTGTGGTTTTTTTGTTTTTAATTTTTTATGGGCGTCTGGCGCCGGATTTCTTCTTCTTTTCGTAACCAACCAAAATGTCGCTCAAAAGTGGCATTAATTTTTTTATTTTATACTTTTCTGCGGCCCTGGCCACCAGCAGCTTGAAAGCCACCCAAAAAAAAAAAGGAAATCAAGTGCAATTGACGCGGCCGCCTGGCGGGCACCAAACACTCAAGTGAACTGAACGCCGGCCTGCAATTAAGTTTATGTCTGTTTGGAAATACCAAAATCCATTTGAGTTGGGATTTTATGTGCCACAAAATTTGCTTTTCATTTTGCGTGGCGTGGCTAAAAAACCAAGCAGATTTAACCCAGCGACGGGCCGTGGGGTCGGCTCATCCGATGGGCAGCTTCCAGGGCCCCTAAGCTGGCCTAATCCGCCAAACAACACACCAATGAGGTGTGCCTGGGTGTGTGTTGTGCCGCAACACGGAAATCCCCGTCATATAAAACCAGAAACAGAAAGTGCGAAAATCGGATGCCTCATAAACGGAGATAAGCGGCCGCGGCGGGCCGGCGACTGGCGTGGGAAAAACCCAACCAGGTCAGCCGGCGAAAAAACTGCCAGGATCACGGACCAGGGCGGCATCATAAAACGTCATCGCTTTTGTTTATGCTGCTTATTTAAATTGGCTTCTTGGCGGGCGTAGCGGCCGCTACCTGTCCGCCGTTTTCGGGCTTAACCCGCCGACCCGCACGTTTGGGTCGCCGCCCGGCAGCGGCGGTGCGTGAGAATTTCAATGGTGGTTCGTCCGTTTCTGGATCAGGATCGGTGTTGGGTTATTGTCTGGCGGGTGGTTGAGTTTTTCGGGAAAATTGCACGTCCTGTTGGGAAATACCCACGTGCGTCATCTGCCGGAGTGTGGACGGTCCTTGGGCGTTGGGACGTTGCCGGGATTACGGCTAGGACTGCTCTTGGGTTCCTTGGATTCCTGGTAAAGGCTGTAGCCAGTTTTCGCCCTCGATTGATTCATGACTCGGGCGCGATCTTTGCCGCATTCGTGTTTTCCCCACTTGACCGAGGCCCTCCCAAAAAAATCCAAACGCATGGCGCCAACTCAGAGACACGGGAATCTTAGGGAACCTTTTCTAGGAACTGCAAAATAAATATGATCGGCGCAGTATCTTAGAAAGGAGAACTGAAGAATGAACGATGATTCTCATCCGTTTCAAAACTCTTTCATTTCTGTAAAGAGAAGCCGATATGAAGCTCCTATATCTCTCTGATTGTATTAAAGAATCTTGAACTAAAAACTCCCCGAAAATAGTCCCAACTTTCAAAAGGAAAACTGAAGAACCGAAAATCCCCAACCGATTTAAAACCTTTTCATTATGAAGGACTGAAAAGAGAAGTTGATATGACGCTCCAATATCTCACTTATTAAAGAAAAGGAATCTTGAACTATAAAGTTCCCAAAAATTACCCCAACTTAGAAAGAAAAACTGAAGAATGAAAGCTGATTTTGATCCGTTCGAAAACTCTTTCTTTTCCTTAAAGCGAAGCCGATATGAAGCTTCCTTATTTCTCTAATTGCCTACAGGAATCTTGAACTTTAAAGTCCCCAAAAAGTGCCCCAACTTATAAAAAAACCTTAAGAACCGCTGATCCCCGTCCCTCGGTCTCTGAGAGATTTCCAGAGAGGTTCGTTTCGACTTTGAATTTGATTTATATGTGATTATTTGTTTGGCAATCGATCGATCGCCACTGATGATGATTAATTGCCCGAGTGAATGTCAATCGACGCCCTCGTCTGTGCCGGGAATGCCAAGCAGACTTAAAGACAGACCCCAGGGAGGGGGGAGGAGAATCCCCCAGACAACATCGCTGTCTGCGCGGAGAAGGCGACGCGTGCTGGCCGGGCTCCCGGTCCGGAATCCGCTGCCAGCCACTCGGAGCGGAGCAATTTGGGCCACACCCTCGAGAAGTGGTGACAAGTCACGTGCGTCAACGCCCACACCCACGCCCACGCCCCAAATGCCAGTTGACAAAGTGGTGATCCCTCCCCCGCCCCCCGACTGTCGTCCGTCAGCCGTCGAAAGCGTTTAGCATTTCAATTGCGCCGGTCGGAGTGGCAAATTGTTGGCGGCCCGGGGACACAATCGGAATTCCTTGCCGCACTCCAAACGCGATTGCGCGAGGGCAGTGCTGTCGATCCAAAATCACCGCCATCCATCCACCAGATGGTCCACTCTATGCTCCCAAACGAAGGAGAGTTCCTCCATCGATCAGAGAGCAAGTTAAGGAATTTGGTAGTCGGAGTTCAGGGAACTTTTATAGGAGAAGAGAAGTTTTAAATTCAAGCAAAGTATGAAAAGGCGATCAACTACAAAGCTTCTTTTATGTTTGAGTTAGGGAAATATGAGAGAGACCTTTCCATCGATCAGAGAACAATGCAAACGGTTTGGCTGTTGGATTTCAGTCGGGTCAGAGAGCAAGCTAAAAGCTGCAAGGAGACGGTTGGCTTCAGAATCAAGCAAAATTTGAAAGGACGGACTGATGGTCCTTTGTATTTAATATTTGAGTGAGGGAAATAAGAAAGAGAACTCTCCATTGATCAAAGAGCAACTTAAACGATATAAGATTCGGATTTCAGGGATCTTTTAAAGGCCTTGGAAGGATTGAGTGCCGGTGAAGTCTAAAAGGAGACGATTGGCTTTAAATTCATGTAAAGTATGACAGGACCAGAGGCTTTGTATTTAGATTTATGTTTAAGTTAAAGAGGAAAGGAAAAGAGAACTCTCCATTAATCAAAGAGCAAGGTAAGCACTTTGGAAGACTGATTTCAGGGCTCTCTTAAAAGCCTTGGGAGGATTGAGTGCCAGTGGAAGCTAAAAGATCTTAGAACTCCGATTTCATTTATGTGGATTGGAAAGAACAGCGAAGAAAACTCACCAAGTCTGCTGGTGGAGATGAGTTGCCAGTTGAAGTTGCTCTCTTGCGATTTAAAGATGAGAAAAAAGCCACCAACTTTTTGTTTAAATAAGGAGAATAATAAATTGACGAGGATCTTTGGGGGGAGGCTTTCCCAATCGCCGACCAATAAACTCAAAGTAGGAGAACTTAAGAGAGCTTTTTGAGGTCTTTCATTGTCCTCAGTAATCCGCATTAAGGGCAGGCGCCTTCTGCCTGCTTCCCAAAGATCCCCAAATCCAGCTCCCTGGGGGTCGTAACTTTTTCAAGAATGGCCATTTAAAGTCTCTTCTTGTCCTCTACACCGAAGCGCCCTCCCGTAATCCGGACTTCCTCAGGATCGTGACTTATTCAAGATCGCCGACCGATAAACTCAAAGCGAGAACACTTTAGAGAGTTTTTTGGGGTCTCTTCTCGTCGTTGTTGATCAGCACCCCTAAGCGCCTTCTGCCTGCTTCCCAAAGATCCCTAAAACCAGCTCCCTGAGGATCTTTTCAGGATCGCCGGCCACCCAACTGCCTTTGAGCTGCCCCCAGTGGCTGGCCGGAGGAACCTTGGGTTGGCGCCGGGAATGCGGGCTGTCCGAAGGCCCCGCCGTCCGGCACTTAGCGGAACTGAGGAATCCGCTTGCGCAACAGCCGAGGAATCCAATTGATTGACACGAGACTCTGTCACCTGTGACGTCAGGCGGTCCGCCGCTTGCGCAGGTGGCGCCTTCGGTGGTTTGCGTAACACCCACAAAAAAAAAGAAAAGAAAACCTGGAACAAAAAAGAGAATGCGAGGCGAGTGTCATCCCATCGATATTTGTTTTGTTTTGGGGGCCAGCAAACCAATCGATGCGAAAATCATAAAGATGCCACTTTCAGGGTGGGGGGGGGGAGGGGGGCGGCTGTGACGTACGGCTGTGGAGGGGCAGATGACGCCAATCGGCGGGGCAGTGGCACTGAATCAATCGGGCAGCGAACTGGCGGCGGATCCCAGTGGACCGCCGGACACACCCACCCGCATTAATTATGCCAATTTTTCCGGCGCTTTCAACGGGGGCAAGAAAATAAATAAATACAAATACAATAAAAAGAAGGGGGAAAAAAAAACCCGCACTCACATTCAATGGAAGCGCCCCGTCCCCCTTTCCAACGACTTGGCTTTCAATTAATCAAAAAAAAAAAAAAGAGAAAAAAAACGCGCGTTTCCGTTTCAATTTTCCGGCATAAATTGCTGGTTGGCAATTCGGCCATTCGCTCTCGATCGCAAGTGCATTTTGATTCAATATGCCACGCCCCCGCCGCCCACCGCCCCCCGCCAGAGAATTAATTGAAATTTACGACATTCGCGCGCCCAGAAATCGACGACTGTCCATCCCTGGCGCCCGCCCTGCCCCCCGTCTCCCCGGCCAAGTGATGGAGATTTATTGGTTTCATTAAACTGCCATATTTGCACCTTCTTATTGACCACAACGCGGGGGCGGCGGGGCGTCCCCCCTCCCGATGAATAGAGGCCGGGAAAAAATATTTTTATCGATGCATAAATTTTATTGAGAAAAATGCATGCGGGGGATAACCGATCTGCTGACAGCCAGAAGGGGCGGAGGGGGGGGGGATGAGTGGAAAATGCATTTCCATCTCTGCACGAACGAACGCAATGCGGTCTGGTAGGTGGGTGGTGGGGTGGGGGGGGGGGGGTAAAGCTAGCAAATTGAAATTGAGAAATGCGAAATGCGGGAAAAATTCTTTGCCGCCTCTCGAGTATTTTCGGATGCGTTTTCTTTATCGGCATTCGCATCAATCGATGTCGAGTTATTTATGGCCTGTTTTTGGCATATTTATGGAATTTTTATGGTCACGCAAATCAAAATCCTAAAAGTAAACAAAAATACGCCCCGCAATTCCAGGAATTTCTATTCTCCGGCAAGGGAGGGAGAAAACTGAAGTTCAGATTGTAAGTGGGGAGACTATAAATCAAAGTCTTCCAGAAATCTGTCCCAAAAAGCACAAAACGGGGAATGCGATGGAAGTTCTGAATAGACTAATAGAGATTTTGGGGCATTGGGATCTTTGATAAGAATCAGAGAAAGTTGGGCAAACTACAAATCGACTTGAAGTTCTTTTAAGCAATTGAAGACCTCAATAATTGAACTACTGATAAAAGGAAGAATATATCTCAAGGGTTCCTAACTTATCTTTCATAACCAACTCAACTCAACTGCTGCTGAAAGATCTTTAAACTCAAAGCCCAACTTCCCTCAACCTCGACTTCAACCTCTCAGCTCGCCATATTCCCCCCGTCGGATCCTGAGCTCTTTTATTTCACTGCTTCCCTCAACTTATCACCGACTTCTGCCTGAAATCGAAATGGTTTATTTGCTTGGAGTCTAAAGGAAAGTAACCACCACCCCGAGGGTCCCAAAGAAATTAAACTTTCCTTTCTCCTTCTCATGAAAGAAGTTCCTCCATCGCCCTCCCCCTTCCCCATCTGCCCCTCAACTTTGTCATTGGATGACCTCGAAAATAATTCGATTTTGTGGTAAAGTTTTTATGGCCAATTCACGGCCATTGAAGGCTTCGAGTTTTCAAGAAATCGAAAGCCATAAAAAAGCGAAAAAAATAAAAGGAATTCTCCAGCCCGCCCCCGCCGGCCCCGCCCACAAATTATGGCGCCCAGAGAAGTGAGAAACTTGATTGCTCAGCGACATTGCAACAAAGTCATTTCAATTTCAATTTCAATTCAAATTGCCAGCGTCAAGCAGCCGGACGGGCAGAGCGGCCCCTCCCCCGTCCCCGCCGCCAACCATTCCTGGGGGGGTAATCGGTCCATTTTAATGCACCACACACACACACACACACACACACGCGAGGAGGGGCCCAGCAAAAGACAAAAACTTGCAGTGGCTCGGCAAACAATAAATTCCAATAAAATTAAAATAAAAACGCAGCCAAGAGCAGAAAACCAACCAGGGCTGCACACCCAAAGCCGCAACTCCGGGGCTGCCAATCGATTAATCGATCAGAAGAGAGACGGGATGGAAGGCGGGGAAGGGAGCCAATCGAAGGCCTCAAGAGCTTAAAAGTCCTCAAGGATATATAACAGCTTTAAGGGCAAATAAGACCCAAAATAAATCCGAGCTTAAAAGGAGAAATTCAACCGCTGAAGCCTTGAAGTTTCCTCAGAGAAGGAACTCCCCAAAATCAGTTCCATGTTCGATTTTAGGTCTCTGTGTCCTTGAGTTTCCATTCTTCAGAAAACCAAGAAGTCCTCTAGAATCTATGACGGCTTTGGAGCTCAAAATAAAACCAGAAATTCAACCGCTGAAGTCTTCCAAAAAATCCCATAAAACGAACTCCCCAAAATCAGTTCCAGTTTCGATTTGAGACTTCTTCTTTCTTAAGTTCCTTTTCTCCAGTAAACCAAGAACCCCTGGCGACTTCAGAAGGACTCTTGCAGCCCTCAAACTCCGCTGGCCAGCCGGCAGACTGGGAATGCCAGTTGATCTCTTCGAGATTCCCGATTCCCGGCTCATTCGGTTTGATAATTTCCCCCAAGCTCTTTAGCCTGAATGGCAGGCATTCTGGCGACTTGACGACCGATTAACTTCAATGAAACTGCATTTATGGGCGGCCCGAGGAGCCTCCATAAACGGCGACATCTTCCGGGTAGCCCGGCGGACCACCCGCCCGCCGATGCTCGGAATAAAGCGGCCCGCTTGTTTGCCGGGCCGAGCCAACATTTTAATTAATTTGCTTGGCGTTTTCTATGAACCGACCGGCCCGCCGGACAGACGCGCACGGTCGACGACTTTGCATAGAAAAATTCGCCTCACTCCGTTGGCCTTTTCATTGCGTGTCACATTTCACACATCATCAAAAGCTCATAAAAAAAGAAGAAAAAAAAAAACAAAAGAAAACCAAAAAAAAAAGGAAGGAAGGGTGAGAGAAGGAAAAAAAAAAAATAAGA